>CAJQZJ010000153.1:1196533-1233440 GCA_907164525.1 Lophiomys imhausi | reverse complement strand
CACACACACACACACACACACACACACACACACACACACACACACACTGCTCCATTGTCTTCACTGGGTGTGCCTGAAAGTGGGTAGGAGAGAGATAATTGTAATACAGACTTCTAGGTAATTCAACAAACCTCTGCCTCTGCCTTTATTAATTTACTTTTCATTACCAAAATTCTAAGGACTAAAGCCTGTTGCTCTGACTCTGAAATAAAATACTAATATAAGATCCATTTTACCCTAACACACAAGCTACTCCTTTCCCAAAGAGCACACTGATTCTCTTATTTTTCTTCCAGGAGTAAAGGATACTGTCTACAGCAGAAATCTATAGTAATTAGAGAGTTAAGTGAAGAATGGATGAATTTCTTCCATTGTGAAACATAATAAAAACATTATGAGTGAAGAACATAGGATTTCTGTATCCCAAGGAAGCAATGAGAGAAGAACAATTAAAAACAGTAATGAACCCAGGTAGAAATAAGAGAAGAATACTCTACTTGTAAAATGAAATTATAAGATTGATACAGATCATTTTATTTCCCTGAGATTGGCAGACTCAAAACCAATATATGATAATAGAACACATTTGTCATTAGTAGACATAACTGCTGTTTAACTTGAAGGGACCAGCCAGCAAATTTCTTTCTGATCACTGTGAGTCTCCCTTTCCTTTCCCATGAGGGCAAGTGGAGTAGGGGAGCAGAAGAGTAGAGGTGCAGGGTTTGTAGTGTCATGAGAATGATGGAATGACTGACTTTTGGAATCAGCTGCAGTGATACAGCTCAACTTTATTCAGGATGAACAGGGTTATATAGAACTTCGGTGGGTGGGTGGAGGTTTCCAAGGTGAGTGTACAGCATTGGTTAAGGGCTTAAGGTATTGAGAGGGATTTGCATAGAGAGGGATTCCAAGAATCCCAGGTACTTGCTGGGTGGGTTCTTATCAGGAGAAAGGAAGTTGAACCTGTAATTTTGCTATGGACCATGTGACATTCCTCAGGTAGAGGATGTGAGGGTCTGAATCCTCAGATAAACTCAGGCAGAGAAGATGAAACCCCACTGGAAAAGGGAGTCCTCCATTTTGTGCTGACCTCAAGACTGTCTGGTCATGGTAGATTGTGATCTGCTAGCAGGGTCTTCTAACTGATCACAATTAATTTTTGTTTATAGACTAGTTAAAGCCTACATTTTGTTGGTAGGTATTCCTGCTCCATGAGCTGATAGTATAAAATCATGAAAATGAAGTATAAAAAAGGCAATTGATATAATCAAATCTTCCCAAAAACTGCTTTAATAAATAAGAACTAAACATCTTTATAAAAATAGTTATATATTTTGAAAACAATACTCACATGATTGACTTCATGAATGAGCAGGATCAATTTTGTGATTATTTCATTGAGTAGGATAAATTCTATTCTTCACAATTATTGATTCTGCCTGTAATATTTCCATTACTAATCCCAATGTGATATAAATGTATTTAAATGTTAGTGCTAAGAAAGACAAATGATGAGCTTAGACTTGTGAAATCTGTTGTCTGTGTGTCTTAGTAACTGTTCTTTTGCTGTGGAGAGATACCATGAGCAAGTCAACTCTGGTAAAAGAGCACATTTAATTGGGGGCTTAGTACAGTTTCAGAATCTTAGTCTATCATCAACATGGCAGAAAGCATGGCAGCAGTTAGGGCATCCGTGGTCCTGGAGAAATAACTGAGAGCTATATCCCAATCCAAAGTCAGACAGAGAGAGAGAGAGTATGGACTTTGAAAACCTCAAATTTCCCCCCCCCCCCCAATGACACACTCACCCTCCAATGACATACTTTCTCCAAAGCCACACCTCCTGATCCTTCTAATCCTATAAAAAAGATTCACTCCCTAGTAACTAAACATTCAAATATATGAACCTATGGGGATCACTTTACCAAACCACCACATATGTATGCTAGTCTAAGTTTTTAAATATAAACCCCTATTTTTATTTTAATAAAAACCACAATTCACATTACTACAGAAAAGTGTCAATTTCTAAAATTGGAAAAGTACATTAGTGGTAACATGCCTTCTTAGGATAAGAAGAAATCTGGATTCATTCTGCAGCAATGAACACACATGTACATGCACGAATGCACACATGTACACACACATATGCTTGTACACATGCACATGTACACACTTATATACTGGAATGAGAGAAATTATACTTTCAGATCAATCAGGAAGATAGCATCTCCTTATAATCAAAGTGATGTAACTCTAGACAACACAGGTGGAGAAATGTAACAGAAACTCCAGCATCACACTTATTAATATAAAGCAAATTAATTCTGTAATTAATAATTACATTTTTAATTATTAAATTTATAATTAAAATTTTTCCTAATCATTCAGAAGCATTCCAATTTTAAGGTTTTCTGTAGTCTAGAATAATGATTCCCTCTGTTAAAATGATAAAAGTTTGTTCCAATAATTTTTGACTTTCAGAGACTTTTTTTGTCACACAAAGCTTTTTGTTGTTATTGTATTTCTATTTTATTTTTGTTTGATTTGGCCTTGCTTTGCTTTACTTTGGCTTTCACTGTGACAGGCTTTGGAATCCCTGAATAATTCCACAGATTTCTCAGTAACAAAAGAGATAAAATATCCAGCATGGATGCTATGAGAATCATTGCTCTGTTTTAGAAGTCAATACACATGGACTAGTTGTGGCAATCTGTTAACTAGATGTGGGTGAACACTTTTGATGGCTTTCTGTGGGTATGTGGGTTCCAAAGTGCACTCACTAGCTTCAAGATTTTTAAAACCTGTTATTCTAATATGTTCTGTACAGATCTGGAGTCATAAACCTGGCAAAATTAATGTACAAAAGTATGTTATATTTCTAATATTGTTGTTAATTTGAATCAGTTAAACATACTGTTTTGAGTTATTTCATGTCCAACCTGGACTGAAGAAGGACTCTTGGTTTGCTTTGAGGATCATTGTTGAATTGTCTCACCTATGATCAAAAATTTTCACACATCTTTAAATTTAAAATAGATATGTCTAAATACTTATGATAACCTTTAGGCAAACTTTTGTCATCTATATTCATAGTTTCTTTTTTATATTAATTTAATTTTTCAAGTTACATCTTGATCGCAGCCCCCTCTCTTTTCCCCTCCCAGTTCTACCCTCCCTCTCTCTTCCCCATCTCTGTCCTCTCCTTCTCCTCAGCTGAGGGGAGCACCCACATATCAACCCTCCTCAGTTCATCAGTCATGAAAGTGCTAAGACCTTTCTCTTGTACTGGGGCAGATATGGCACCCCAGTTAAAGTAAGGTGTTCCATTCACAGGCAACAGGGTCCATGAGCCACTGCTGAGTGACTTTTTCATAGGATAGTTCTGCTAGGTTCCTGTCTCTTTGGGTCAGTGAATTGTAGTATGGTTGCCCTGTACCATATGGATATATTAGCTTATAAGTGAGTACATACCATGTGTATCTTACTGGGTCTGTGTTAGTTCACTCGGGGAGAGCTTTTCTAGTTCCATCCATTTGCTTGCAAATTGCATGATTTCTTTGTTTCTGATATCTGAGTAGTGTTCCATTGGGTAAATGTATCACAGTTTGTTTGTTTTTTGTTTTTTGTTTTTCCATTCTTGAGTTGAAGGACATTTTGGTTGTTTCCAGTTTCTGGCAATTAAGAATAAAGCTGACATGAACATAACTGAGCCAATGTCTTATGGTTTGGTAGAGAATCTTTTGGATATATGTCCAGGAATGGTGGTATGACTGGGTCTTGAGGTAGAATTATTCCCAGTTTTCTGAGGCATCGCCAGATTGATTTCCAAAAAGTTTGTACAAGTTGGCACTCCCACCAGAAATGGCAGGGTGTTCCCCTTTCTCCAAATCCTCACCAACAGGTGTTATCACTTGAGTTTTTTATATTAACCATTCTGACAAGTGGGAGATAGAAGAACAGAGTCATTTTGAGTTGCATTTCCCTGATGACTATGTTGAACATTTCTTCAAGTGCCTCTCAACCTTTAGAGATTACCCTTTTGTGAATTATTGGTTTAGTTCTATTTCCCATCTTTTGATAGGATTATTTTGTTTCTTGGTGTTTACTTTCTTGTGTTCCTTATAAATTTTGGATATTAGCCCTGTGTCAGATGTGGGGTTGGTGAAGAACTTTTCCCAAACTGTAGTCTGTCATTTTGTTCTAATAATAGTGTCATTTGCCTTACAGAAGATTTTCAGTTTCATAAGGTCCCTTTATTTGATTGTTGGTCTTAGAGGCTGAGCTATTGATTTTCTGTTCAGGAAGTTCCCACCTGTGCCAATGAGTTCAAGGCTTTTCCACACTTTCTCTTCTATTAGATTTAGTGTGTCTGTTTTTATGTTGAGGTCTTTGATCCACTTGGTTTAAGTTTTGTGCAGTGTGATAAATATGGATCCACTTGCATTCTTCTACATGTTGACATACAGTTAGACCATCACCATTTGTTGAAGATGCTTTCCTTTTTCCATTGTATGGTTTTGACTTCTTTTTTCAAAAGCTAAGTGACTGTAGCTGTGTGGGTTTATTTCTGAGTCTTCGATTCAATTCCATTGATCAACTGGTCTGTTTCTTTGACAGTATCAGCAATTTCTATTACTATTGCTCTGTAGTACAGCTTAAAATCAAGGATGGTGATACCTCCAGATGTTCTTTTAATGTACGAGATTTTTTAGCTATTCTGGGTTTTTTGTTTTTCCAAATGAAGTTGAGAATTGTTTTTTTCAAGGTTTGTAAAGAATTGTGTTGGAATGTGATAGGAATTGCATTTTAATCTGTATATTGCTTTTGATAGGATAGTCATTTTTATTATGTTGATCCTACCTATCCATGAACATGGAAGATCTTTCCATCCTCTGATATCTTCTTCAATATCTTCAGGGACTTGAAGTTCATGTCATTCAGTTCTTTCACTTGCTTGGTTACAGTTACCCTCAGGTACTTTGTATTATTTGTGACTATTGTAAAGGGTGTGGTTTCCCTAATTTCTTTCTCAGTCATTTATCTTTCTGTAAAGAAGGGCTACTGATATTTAGAATTAATTTTGTATCCAACCATGTTGCAGATGGTTTTTTACTAGCTATAAGAGTTCTCTATTGAATTTTTGAGGTCACTTATGCATGTGACCTCCAAATCAACTCCAAATAGGGATACTTTGACTTCTTCCATCCCAATTTGTATCCTCTTGTTCTCCTTTAGTTATCTTCCTGATCTACCTAGAACTTCAGGTACTATGTTGAAGAGATATGGAGAGAGTGGGCAGCCTTGCCTCTTTCCTTATTTCAGTGGAAATGCTTAAAGTTTCTCTCCATTTGATTCTGGCTACTGGCTTGCTGTATATTGACTCTATTGTGTTTAGGTATGGTTCTTGTATGCTTGATCACTCCAAGGCTTTTAGCATGAAGGGATGTTGAATTTTGTCAAATGTTTTTTAGCCATCTAATGAAATGATTATGTGAGTTATTTTTTCCTTTGAGTTTTTTTATATGATACATTACATTGATGGATGTTGAAGCCTACTTGATCATGGTAGATGATATTTTTGATGTGTTCATGGATTTGATTTGCAACTATTTTATTGAGTATTTTTGCATCAGTGTTCATAAGAGAAATGGATCTGTGAAATTCTCATTCTTTGTTGGTTCTTTGTGAAATTTAGGTATCGGGGTAACTGTGGCTTCATAGAATGAGTTTGGGAGTATTCCTTCTTTTTCTATTTTGTTGAAGAGCTCGAGGAGTATTGGCATTAGCTCTTCTTTGAAGGTCTGGTAGAATTCTGTGCTATAACCCTCTGGCTATGGGGTTCTTTGGTTGGAGGAGTTTTAATGAATGCTTCTACTTCCTTATGGGTTATAGGATTCCCTTTAACTTGTTTACCTGATAATAATTTAGCCTTGATATTATGAATCTATCAAGAAAATTGTCTATTTCACTTAGGATTTCCAATTTTGTGAACTAAAATGTTTTGAAGTAAGACCTAATGATTCTCTGGATATCCTCAATATCTGTTGCTATTTCTCCCTTTTCATTTCTTATTTTGTTTGTTTAGATAGTTTACCTCTGCCTTTTAGTTAGCTTGGCTAAGGGTTTGTCTATTTGTTGATTTTCTCTAAGAAACAGCTCTGGTGTCATAAATTCTTTTTATTGTTCTCTTTGTTTCTACATTATTGATTTCAGCCCTGAATTTGATGGTTTCCTGCCATTTGCCCCTTTTGGGAGTGTTTGTTTCTTTTTTTTTTTTTCTAGAGCTTTCAGTTGTGCTGTTAAATTGCTAATATGAGAGGTTGTAAGTTTCCTTTTGAAGGCACTTTTTGCTATGAACTTTCCTCTTAGCACTGCTTTCATTTTGTCCCATAAGTTTGGGTATGTTATGCCTTCATTTTTGTTGAATTTTAGAAAGTCTTGATTTCCTTCTTTATTTCATCCTTGACCCAGATGCCATTGAGTAGAGAGTTTTTTAGTTTCCGTGAGTGTGTAGGCTTTTTGTTATTTCTGTTGTTGTTGAAGTCCAGGTTTAATCCAAAGTGATCTGATAAGATACAAGAGGTTATTTCAATTTTCTTGTATATGTTGAGGCTTGATTTGTGACTGAATATATGGTCAATTATGCAGAAGGTTTCATGAGGTTCTGAGAAGAAAGTATATTCTTTTGAGTTTGGGTAAAATGTTCTGTAGATCTGTTAGGTCCATTTGGTTCATGACTTATATTAGTTTCATTATTTCTCTGTTTGGTTTCTTTCTCAATGACCTGTCCATTGGTGTGAGTCAAGAGTTAAAGTCTCCCACTATTAATGTGTGGGTATCAATGTATGGTTTAAGATTTCATATTGTTTCTTTCACAAACATGGGTGTCCTTGTATTTAGCGCATCGATGTTCAGTATTGAGATGTCATCTTAATGAATTTTTCCATTGATGAGTATGTAGTGTCCTTCCCTATCCTTTTTGATTAATTTTGGTTGAAAGTCTATTTTATTTGATATTAAGATGGCTATGCCAGATTTCTTCTTGGGTTCATTTGCTTGGAAGACCTTATTCTGGCCCTTTATTCTGAGGAAAAGTCTATCTTTACTGATGAGGTACATTTCTTGTATGCAACACAATGTTGGGTCTTGTCCAAAACCAATCTGTATGCCTGTGTATTTTTCTTGGACAGTTGAGTCCATTGATATTGAGAACTATTGATTACCATTGATTGTTATTTCCTGTTATTTTGATGTAGGTATTGGCAGTGTGTTTGTATGTTTTTCCTTTGGTTTTGCTACACTGGGGTTATTTGCTTCCTGTGTATTTTTGGGTGTAGTTAATTTCTCTGGGTTGGAGTTTTCTTTCTAGGATATTTTGCAGGGCTCTATTTGTGGATAGATAATTGTTCAAATTTGATTTTGTCATACAATATCTTGTTTTCTCCATCTATGATAATTGAAATTTTTGCTGGGTATAGTAGTCTGGGATGATGACATCTGTGGTCTCTTAGGGCCTGCAAGACATCTGCCCAGGCACTTCTGGTTTTAAGAGTTTCTGAAGAGAAGTCAAATGTGCTTCTGATGGGTCTGACATTTTTTTGTTGCTTGGCCTTTTTCTCTTGCAGCTTTTAATATTCTTCCTTTGTTCTGTACATTCAGAGATTCAATTATTATATGTTGGAAGGAATTTCTTTCTGGTCTACCATATTTGGTGTTCCGAAAGCCTCCTGAATACTTATAGGCATATCTTTCTTTAGGTTTGGGATTTTTTTTTCTATGATTTTGTTGATAATGTTTTATAGTCCTTGGGATTGGGAGTCTTCTCTTTCTTCTATTGCTATTATTGTTGGGTTCCACCTTTTCATTGAGTCCTTAACTTTTGGGTATTTTTGGTGGATCACTCACCCTAGCACCCAAGAATTTGAAGCAGTCAGCAACAGTCACAATGATGCTGGCACCTGCCTAGGGCAGGAACTCCCCACCTGCATGGTCAGCCTAGCTGCTGAACCAAAATAACTGTGTCAGTGAGGGGAGAACACAGGCCCAGTCACAACTCTACCTGCCTTTCTGAAGAGACCTGCCAGCTCTCTGGTCCTTAGAGGATAGCTCCCTCCTGACTCCAATCCCCTGTATATTGGATCAATTGGGTCACAACCAGTTGAGGAGAGCCACAGTCACTATCCTCTCCAAGACCCAGTCTATTACAGGAACCTACCCAGCATCTGGAGGTGGACACCAGGATCTCAGGATAAGCCAACCCCCAGAACAGGGAATTTTCCTTATCACCAAGGTAAACTGACAAAAGAAATAAACAGACAACACCAGGGTCAATCAGATGACAAATATCAGCACAAGAACATGGTAAAAAAAAAAAAAAAAAAGGCAATATGATGGGTCCAGAACCTAGCAATAATGCTGCAGACAACTCTGGACATCCTAACATGATTGAAACAAAGGAAAATGACCTTAATCCTATGCTTATATTAATAATAGAAGGCCTAGTGGAGGAAATCAAATATCTCAGAGAGCAACAAAAATACTGCAAAAGAGGTAATGGAAATGAATAAAGCGCTTAAAGGAATGGAAGACCTGAAAAGGGACTTTGAGCAATGAAGAAAATCCAATTTGAGACAGCCATAGAACTGCAAAACCTTAAGAAAAGAATAGGAACTACAGACACTAGCATCAATAACAGAATACAAGAGATGGAAGAAAGAATTTCAGGCACAGAGGATAAAATTGAATAAATTGATACATCTGTCAAAGAAAATGTCAAATCTAAAGAAGTCCTGGCACAAAACCTTCAGAAAATTAAGGACACAATGAAAAGACAAAATCTCAGAATAATAGGAAGAGAAAAAGAGAAGATCCCCAGCTCCATGGACCAGAAAATATTTTCAACAAAATCCTTGAAGAGAATTTCTCAAATCTAAAAAAAAGAGAGAGAGAGATGCCTATAACTGTACAAGAAGCTTACAGAACTCCAAATAGATTACACCAGAAAATAAAATCTTCCTGCCACATAATAATCAAAACACTAAATGTACAGAACAAAGAAAGAATATTAAAAGCTGCTAGGGAAAAGGATCAAGTAACATATAATGGCAAACCTATCAGAATCACATCTGACTTTTCCTCAGAGGCACTAAAAGCCAGAAGGGCCTGGACAGACATCTTGCAGACCCTAAAAATCTACCAATGCCAGGCGAGACTACTATTCCCAGCAAAATTGTCAATCAACATAGATGGAGAAAACAAGATATTCCATGACAAAGCTAAATTCAAACAATATCTATGCACAAATCCAGCTCTACAGAAGATGTTGGAAGGAAAACTTCAACCCAAAGAATTTAAGTACACACAAGAAAGCACAGGAAGCATATACCATGCCTGAAGCAAAACCAAAAGAAGAGAAGCTCACTCACACACTATTTCTACCAACATCAAGATGGCAGGAAGTAACAATCAATGGTCATTAATATCTCTCAACATCAATGGACTCAATTTCCCGATAAAAAGACACAGGCTAGCAGAATGGATGCGAAAACAGAATCTCACATTCTACTTCTTACAGGAAAAACACCTCAGCAAAATGATAGGCATTATCTCCAAGTAAAGAGCTGGAAAAAGATGTACCAAGCAAATGGACCCAAGAAACAAGCTGGAGTGGCCATTCTCGTATGCAATAAATTGGGCTTTCAGCCAAAATTAATCAAAAGAGTTGGGGAAGAACACTACATACTCATCAAAGGAAAAATCCACCAAGATGAAATCTCAATACTGAACATCTATGCCCCAAATGTAAGACCACCCACATTTGTTAAAGAAACACTACAGAAGCTCAAATCCCACATTGACCTCACACATTAACAGTGAGAGACTTCAACACACCACACTCACCACTGGACAGATCAATGATGCAGAAACCAAACAGAGAAATAACCTCACAGATGTCATGAATCAAATGGACCTAATTGATATCTACAGAACATTTCACCCCAAAACAAAAGAATACACTTTCTTCTCGGCATCTCATAGAACCTTCTCCAAAATCAACCATATAGTCAGTCACAAAGAAAGCCTCAACAGATACAGAAAAATTGAAATTACCACTTGTAATTTATCAGACTGTCATGGAATAATGCTAGACTTCAAAAATAACAAAAACAACAGAAAGCCTGCAAAAACATGAAAATTGAACAACTCTCTACTCAATGACAGCTGGGTCAGGGAAGAAATAAAAAAAAAGAAAGAAATTAAAGTCTTCTTAGAACTCAATGAAAATGAAGGCACAACATACCCAAACTTATGGGACACATTGAAAGCAGTGCTAAGAGGAAAGTTTATGCACTAAGTGCCTTCAAAAAGAAGCTGGAGAGTTCCCATACTAGCCACCTAAAAGTACACCTGAAAGAACTAGAACAAAAAGAAGCAAACACTCCCAAGACAGGCAGACAAGAGGAAATTATCAAACTAAGGGCTGAAATCAACAACTTAGAAACAAAAACAACAAGACAAAGAATCGAAAAAACCAAGAGTTGGTTCTTTGAGAAAATCAACAAAATAGACAAGCCCTTAGGTAAATTAACTAAAAGTCAGAGCGAAAATACCCAAAACAACAAAATCAGAAATGAAAAGGGGGAAATAACAACAGACATTGAGGAAATCCAAAGAATCACTAGGTCCTACTTCAAAAACTTTTACTTCACAAAATTGGAAAATCTAAATGAAACGGACAGTTTTATTGATAGTTTCCACCTACCAAGGTTAAATCAAGAGCAGGAAAACAAATTAAACTGTCCTATAATCCTTAAGGAAATAGAAGAAGTCATTAGAAGTTTTCCAACCAAAAAAAGCCCAGAGCCAAATGGTTTCTGCACAGAATTCTACCAGACATTCAAAGAAGAGCTAACACCAATATTCTTCAAACTCTTCCACAACATAGAAACAGAAGGAATACTGCCAGACATGTTCTATGAGGCCACAGTCACCCTGATACCTAAAACTCACAAAGACCCAATGGAGAAAGAAAATTTCAGACCAATTTCCCTTATGAACATGGATGCAAAAATACTTAATAAAATACTTGCAAACCAGATCCAAGATCATATCAAAAGTATCATACACCATGATCAAGTAGGCTTCATCCCAGGGATGCAGGGGTGGTTCAACATTACAAAATCCACCAATGTGACCCACCACATAAACAAGCTGAAAGAAAAGAACCACATGATCATCTCATTGGATGCTGAAAAGGCTTTTGACAAAATACAGCACCCCTTCATGTTAAAAGTCTTAGAGAAATCAGGCATACAAGGACCATAATTAAGCATAATAAAGGCAATTTACAAGCCAATAGCAAACATCAAACTAAATGGAGAGAAACTTAAATCATTACCTCTAAAATCAGGAACAAGGCAATGCTGCCCATTCTCTCCATATCTCTTCAACATAATACTTGAAGTTTAAGCTAGAGAAATAAGACAACTAAAGGAGATTAAGGGGATACAAATTGGAAAGTAAGAAGTCAAAGTATCCTTATTTGCAGATGATATGATAGTATATATAAGTGACCCCAAAAATCCCACCAGAGAATGCCTACATCTGATAAACTCCTTCAGCAAGGTGGCTGGATACAAAATCAATTAAAAAATCAGCAGCTCTTTTTTACACAAAAGGTAAATGGGCTGAGAAAAAATAAGGAAATCAACACCCTTCACAATAGCCACAAATAATATAAAATACCTGGGGGTAACTCTAACCAAGCAAGTGAAAGACCTGTATGATAAGAACTTCAAGTTCTTGCAGAAAGAAATTGAAGAAGATATCAGAAGATAGGTCTCCCTTGCTCATGGATAGGTAGGATCAACATAATAAAAATAGCAATCTTACCAAAAGCAATATACAGATTCAATGCAATTTCTATCCAAATACCAACACAATTTTTTACAGATCTGGAAAAAAATTCTAAACTTTATATGGAATAACAAGAAACCCAGAATAGCTAAATCAATCATGTACAATAACAGAACATCTGGAGGTATCACCATCCTGGATTTCAAGCCATACTACAGGGCAATAGTAATAAAAACAGCATGGTACTGGTATAGAAACAGACAAGTTGACCAAAGAATCGAATTGATGACCCAGAAATAAACGCACACACTTGTGGTCACTTAATTTTCAACAAAGAAGCCAAAACCATACAATAGAAAAAGGAAAGCATCTTCAATAAATGGTGCTGGTCTAACTGTATGTCAACATGTAGAAGAATGCAAATAGTTCCATACTTATCACCCTGTACAAAACTTAAGTCTAAGTGGACCAAAGACCTCAACATATATCTGGACACACTACCATTAATGGAAGAGAAAGTGGGAAAAAGCCTAGAACTCATTGGCACTGATAGCAACTTCCTGAACAGAACACCAATAGCTCAGGCGATTAAAAAAAAAAACAATTAATAAATGGGACCTTATGAAATTGAAAACTTTCTGTAAGGCAAAGAACACTATCCTTAGAACAAAATGGCAGCCTACAGACTGGGAAAGGGATCTTCACCAACCCAACATCCAACAGAGAGCTAATATCCAAAATATATAAAGAACTGAAGAAATTAAACACCAAAAAAATCAAATAACCCCATTAAAAAATGGGGTACAGAGCTAAACCAAGAATTCACAGAAGAGGAATCTCTAAAGACCAAGAGGCACTTGAATAAATCTCAATATCTTTGAGCATCAGGAAAATGCAACTTAAAACAACTCTGAGATTCCATCTCACATCTTCAGAAAGGCTAAGATCAAAAACTCAAATGATAGCACATGCTGGTGAGGATGTGGAGAAAGAGGAACATTCCCCCATTGCTGGTGGGAGTGCAAACTTGTGCAACCACGTTGGAAATCAATCTGGAGATATCTTAGAAAATTGGGAATAGTTCTACCTCAAGACCTAGCCATACCCCTCTTGGGCATATATCCAAAAGTTTCAAAACGAAATGACAAGGACATTGCCTCAACAATGTTCATAGCAGGTTTATTTGTAATAGCCAGAAACTGGAAGCAACACAGATGTCCTTCAACTGAAGAATGGATAAAAAAAAAAAAAAAAAAAAACTGTGGTACATTTCTATAATGGAATGCTACACAGCTATCAGAAATAAGGAAATCATGCAATTTGAAACCAAATGGATGGAGCTAAAAAAGCTCATCCTAAGTGAGCTGACTCAGTCCCAGAAAGAAAAACATGGTATGTACTCTCTTATAAATGGATATTAACCATATATCACAGGATAACTATCCTACAACCCACAGACCCAAATAGGAATCTAGCATATCTATCCTAGGAAATATTTTACCCACCAGTGAGTCATGGAATCTGCTGCAGGTTAGTGGAACAACTTACACTAGATGGTGTGCCACAGCAAGCCCAGTTCAAGTGGAAGCTCTTGGCCCTCACATGACTGAAGAACTGAGGGAGTATGATATGTAAGGGCCCACCTCATCTGAGGAGGAGACTACCAAGTAGAGGAACAATGAGGGATGGAGGGATGGAGGGAGGGAAAGAGGGAAGGAGGTGCCAGGAAGGGAGGAGGGAGGAAACTATGTTCTAGAAGTAACTTGAGAAAACAAAATAATACTTTTTAAAGAAAATAGTTAATAAACTTAAAAAAATATAATAAAAATACAATATAAAGTTTTCAAACTATAATTTTCCAAAGGTATACTTGTCTTACTGGCATGAAAGGAAAATTGCCTTATTTTCTGATTGGAATGTTAGACTGAAGGTGGACACTTATGCAAACTTGATAGCAGCTTTAAAGGTTTCTTTGTAGATAAAAAGGATATTTTCATGATTTGGCATTAAAAAGTAGGTAAGAGGTTTAAAATACTGAAAATAAATTAAAGGTTACTGCAGTTTAACCTGGTTTTTCAAACATCCAAGAGTTGAAAAAATTTGGAGCTAAAGTAAACTATATGAAAAGTGTGGTATTAGCCCATGCCTTTAACTCCAGCAGAGACAGGAGGATCACTTTAGAGTTAGTTGTCTTATAAATTCTAGAGTTACAAGGAACAGGGTGGTGATGGTACACACCCTTAATCCCTTCATTTGAGAAGGATACACTCTTAATCCCAACACACTAGAGATAGAAACCTGCACATCTCGGAGTTCAAGGTCAGCCTGACACAAAGCATGCTCTAAATAGAGAAAAACCTCGATCCAGGAGTGGTGGAGCACATCTTTATTCCCATCAGTTGGGAAACACATGCCTTTGATACCAATACTTAGAATTCAGAGGCAGGCACATAGGATTTGGAAGGATTTAAGTTTAAAAGCTACTCAAAAAAGGCATGCTGAAATTTAAAGTGACTTGTCCTTTGAGATCTCAAAATATATACACTTAAAAGTTTTTTTAGTTCCAAAATATCAAAATAATTTCTTTTTTAATCTCAATTGAAGGATAATACTTTCTATATTGTCAAAAAAACAAATTTGCTCCAGGAAAAATATTACCTGACACCCCTCCTCCCCAATAAAAAGGAGTGTCCCAGAGTTAGGATTAGAGCAGGGCTCTGTTCTTATCTTTCCAGGAAATTTAAAGCATCCATCTAAGGAATCCATGGACAGCTGGACAACTTAAACCTCAGAAGAAAATAGATCAGACACCAAAGAAGATAAGTAGCCCAGATGATCCAGCCTTGAGACTTCTTCAATAGCTGTTTCCTCAAAAGTCTACAACCACAACAATTCAAAATCGCTAAGATTGTTCACCTCCACAGACTGTTCCAGCTAGAACATCAGTAAAGCTCTGAATTTCAGCTTCTGTCTGCAAACTTCTTAGGACATTTAAATAGCTGAGCACAAAAGGACTGAACATTAAATGATTCTATTAACATTTTTAATCATTGTTCCATTCTTATTTGGTCCCAAACAGGTACTATGTCCCAAATCAGCAGGAAGTCATTTTAAGAGAGTGAGGTCCCATCTTGAAAAGGTGGGGTGGGTATGTTTCCCCCCCTTTGGTCATTTGATGAGTTATCGATAATCTTCTTATTTAGGGGGAGAGATTACAAGCTGTTAAATGGTCTTGTTAAATAGGTTTTGGAGGTTAAACCCAGGGACTTCTCTCTTTTTCTTTTCTGTATCCTTCTTTCTTTCCTATGTTGGGGTGAACAGACTTGAGAAAAATTGGGATATAGACATAATATGGGAATGATAAAGAAAAAAGGACAGATTATTGAATATGCCCTTATACCTTTGTATATTGATACAAAATTAAGATTATTTTTGGCCACATTGGTATTGATCTTTGTATATTGATACAAAATTAAGGTTAACTCTTTTTAAGGTATTGTACCTAGGCAATGCCTCAAAATGAAATGTGAAGTTTTGGCCTGGCCTTTTGCCACCAACTATCATAAAATGTTTAGGATAATTAAGAAATGCAAACTAATAGTCATTCAAGCATGTCATTTTGTTATCTACCATGACAGTCTATCACAGTTATTTGCTAGGCTAATCAGAAATCAAGTTGCTAAGAGACAAGCAAGATTTGCTTATCCAAATATAAGAGATAGATAGGTGGTCTTCAAAAACTTCAAAAGATCTGCAGAATATAGTATTCAAAGATGTTTTGTTAAATTAAGATTTTTTATATCGACACGTCAGCTCCTGACAGCACTCCCTATTCTACTACAAGTAGAAGATGAGCATCAAAGAATATCCAATTGGAAATGATTAAATTAGTGGGAAGCCTATCTCTTGGCAAGAAAAATATCTTGCTTCAACTGTAGACAGAATGCTGTCCAAAGAGGACACAACTTGGAAGCAGGTAAGTCGACAGCCTAGCTCTGCCAAGACAGGGTAGACAAGTCCTTCATAATTCCTGCTTTACAATCAATGTTTGTCAGAGAAACGCGGCCAAGTGGCTGAAGATTGATGCCGTAATGTATGGAGAGAAAATGGGAACTGTCCAGGCAGCCACTGGTATGTCATTTCTTAGTTTTGGAAGCTGCTGGCCCTGCACTTCCTGTATAATCAGATATATTTATCCCTCTCAGGCCTGTGAGTTGGTTGAAGATGACTAGATAGCTAGAGTCTCATAGTTAAATTTTGAGTTGTTTAGAAATTAAGAGGATGTTCTGGATCTAAGAAGATGTTTTTAAAATTGTGATGCAAGTTAGGATGGAAGCTGAGTTGGATATAGAACTTTAAACTCATGTAGATAGTTAGATGTTAAAGTCAGGTGCCAAATATATATGGACTGGACATTAGGAATGTATGCTGAGCCCTATAAATCTCATAATAGTGGCCTAATTATTTCTGTTGTTTTGTATTGTATTTGTTGTTATAAGAGAAAGAGCAATTTGTTGGACTGAAAGTGGGAGCTGTTGGGGGGGGGGAGATATACCTTAAGCTTAAAAAAAAAGGAAGGGATGGGGGGCCAAGGGGGAAGAGGGTGGGACTGGAGGGGCGAGTAGGAAGGGGATTGTGATTGAGATGTAACTTTAAGAAATAAAAAATAAATTAAAAATTTTTTAAATCAATCTTGAATCTTGGTGGGTATGTTAAATTTAATTTTGTTTTTGTACTTAGTTTCTACAAGGTCTCATATAGATCAAGATGATCTTACACTTGCTCTGTAGCCAGAATGAACATGTACTACCTGTCCTCCTGCCTCAACCTCCCTGGTGCTAGGATTATACAGGCATGCCACCTCAGCAGGTTTTTATTATACTGGGAACTTACCCAGGACTTTGCACATCCTAGTCATGAATTGTACCAACTAAGCCATATCTCAGCCTAGTACAGTATATAATATTTCTTAGGGAAATAAGAGAGTGAGTGGAAGAGATAACTTGGAGAAAAAGCTTCAACATATTATAAAGTATAAACTTGAATAGCAGCTTTAAAAGTATGTTGCAGCTTTCCAGAAACAGAAAACTAACTCAGAACCTGAATTGCGCTCTCAATGTGATATGATTTACCAAATTATTACAAATAAAAAGATTGCCACTTCTGTTAGGGGAGAAAAAAGAGGTTCCTTTTAGCTAGTTAGATATTTCTTTTATTGTGTTTATATTAAAACACTGAAAAGAGCCATATTTTTATCACAGGTGTGTGCAGATTTGCATAAACTGTGGGATGGAATATCAAAATCATTTTAATAAAGTGAAAATTAGAACACACAAGAATTAAGGTTGACTACATAATTATGTTTATCATATCCTTGATGACATGAAGCAAACAACTATGTTTAGATGTACATCTGTTTTCAATAACAAAAATAGGCTGGAGCTAAAATTGCTCAGAAGATTCCAGACTCTGAAGACTGTAGCTGTTTTTTAGATATCTTGATTCAGTTCTCCATCTCAGATGTTATTATCTGCTACTCTGAGGTTGGGAAGAAAATCAAAACTTTTAAATATAACTTAATTTTTCCATTGTTGATGTGTTACCATTGGGGGGAATTTTCGTCTTCAGTATTTTTCAAATGATAACTAATTACATAAGGATTATCTCTCTTTTAATTACTTCATCTAAATGGAAAAGAAAAAATCATTAAATTTTTATCATTTGAGTTTATTTTATAATTCTATACTGTAAATGTCAATGGGAAACAGTTGTTTCAGATATCAATAAGAAGGTGACTAGTCCAATCCCACATATCATATATCTGAATAAAGGTACGAAGGAGTTTGTTGCCGTTACTGTTATCCCAATGAGGCTTTTACTATCATTCATATATGAAGTTGATGTATTTTCAATCTCAAACGTGCTTGTGTCCATGTCTTGGTGATCATTCATATCTTTTGCACTCATTAGAGACCATGTCGTCCAAGTAAATACATGATCAATGGATTTTGAAACTCTGTTTATAAATCAAAGGAAGTCCACCATATTATCAAGAGCTTATCTCCAACCTAGGTTGCAGAATTTTTTTCAAATACTCTAAGATACCTTGTTATCCTAAATTGTAATTTTGTAAACATTAATACAGCCCTTGGCTAAAATGCTTACACTTAGGTAGGAGTAAGATGGCTACCCATATTTGTATTCAGTGTGTGATATTTTCTTGTCATAATCTCTCTTCAAGCCACAATTGTTGTCATTTCTAAGTGTTTTGATAAGTGTCACTCTAGGTTAAAGAACATAAGCACATATCTATATTATATTATATAAGTATTATAGTCATCATACTATAAAATTCACTTATAACATAGGGAGATATGAGGTATAGAAGCTGAGTCCTTCCCTAGACAACCTGTGAAGATTTAATTAAACTTTTACAAATTTTATATAAATGTATCAAAGGGCATACAAAATGAGAATCTTATATAGTCTTCTTCAAACAGCTGACTAAAATTACCATTAATCGTTTTGCAGTTTAAGTGAAGAGAAAAATAATGATCAATTCTAACTCTCTACACTACATACAGGGTTCCAGCTATCACTCAAAATAGAGTCAGCCATCACAAGGCAGCCCAAATACATTTTATCATACTCTTTCTCCTTGGACAGTGATAGTTGAGACAAGTGTCACTCTATAACCCAGACTTGCTAAAATAGCCTCAAACCCAGGCAATTCTCTTCTGCTGTGGTTGCCTAAGTATTAATGTTAAAAGTATGGCTAAATTCTTCCTTCGCTTGACAGCTTCCATAGTATTTTTGGGAACCATGGAGACTGACAAGAGGAATGAGTCTTTTATGACAAATCATTGGAGTTCTGGTTCTTAAATGTAAGGTTTCATCAGCAATAGGTGCCCATTTTCAACTCCTGAGAGTCAATTAGGGCTCCATTAGTAGTAATAAAACAGTCTACCCAGCATAAACACCTGTAAAAAGTGATCATTGATAATGTGCATATATGCATAAAAGTGGAGTAAGCAGCACTCATGTTTCAGAGGAGGCCTAACTGGTCTTAAGGCCCACTCCACAGAAGGAAAATCATGCCTGGTATTGGAAATTTACCTACTTCCCAGGGCTAGTGAGGTCATAAATTGTAGAAGAGAATCTACTACTACCACTTTGCTACACTAGCATAATTCCTTACTACATTCAAAAATGTATGCTTATACCCATAGATATAAAAAATAGAGTATCATTATACTCATAGATATAAGCGTAGTACCACCCATCATGAAAAAGGTCTCTCTTTGCAACAAATGGTAACTATCACATAAAATCACAAATGGACTCAATACAGAGATCAACAGATCATGAGGAACCCAGCCACAATGGGTACATCTACATCATAGCTCCTGTATGGCTTAGGGGACATGGGAGCCAAGGAGGCAGAAAGATTGTAAAAGCCAGAAGTTGGCTGTGTAAGTATCTCCTAAAAAATGGCTGCATCAATAAGACACAAACAATGACAATGTTAAACCATATGTTAATGTAGAAGGGATAAATTTTCATGGTGTCCCAACTGTAGACAAAGATTTATAAATACCTAATGACTCCTGAGAGCTGAATTATCTTCTCTCAGGGTTGAGTCCCCTTATTCGTTGTCCAGAACAGAATAGTATTGAGTCCATATACACAAATAGCAAAAACAGACTCAGAAGTCTGTATTTATATATATCTGTGTATACACATACTTACTTATATACACATATATATACACATACATACATACATACATTTATGTATGGAACAATGATAATAAAAAAGAGGCTATAAATTAAAAGGACATGTGACTCATAATTACAATTAACACTCTGACAATTAAAAGTTGATAATACACTGCTCAGGACATGGCAATCTTCCCAGGCTGGCTTGAAGATTTTATTTCTGTCTAATGCCCTTGAAACTGTGGGGTTGATGAGGGAAAATGATTGTTAACAATAATTTTGTTTTGTCATGGTATATAAATAATGACTAAACTTATGACCAAGGAGAGTTAAAACACATGCCCAATAAAAAAAAAAATGGTATAATCTATGTTTTGGAACATGAATCCATCCTTGTTTACTGACTTCTGTATAAGTAAGGAAGAACTCTGACTCCCAACTAGTCAGGATACAAGATTCCCCTCAGCCCCTGTGCTTGACTCATTCCTCCCTCCCCAATTTCTTATCACCTTCATGGGACCTGGCCATTACCAGGGCTGACTCCCAACCAATGATATGACATATTTCTTTCCACTAAATAATGCCTCTTGAACTGTTATCACCTGCCAACAATTTTAGAGAACTCAATTCAGTTATCTCTCAATGACTACACCCACTCATATGGACCAAACTTTCACTGCATCAGCATTTTAGGGGATGCTTCATAACCAAATGATAACAATACAGTATTTTAAAGTTAATAACTAAGCAGGCTCAACAATTCAAGAAGCTATCTGTTGGAGTCGAGTTTTTAAAAAATTACTGAACAAGATCTTCTCAATCACTGTCTAACCTCAATAAAATTTCACCATTTATTTACTTTACCTCTCATCATTCTTCCTATCAAACAGTTTTCTTATTTATCAGCCAGCAATACTGAAAACAATAAGTCACACTATAGTGATTACTTTGTTGACTTATAAGGCTACAAGTGGAAGTAATTCTAGTTACTTTGGGTAATATTATAATAGATGAAACCCTATGATGTAATCACCATATTCTATGCCTTTTATAAGTTCTAAATAGATTATATAGATTAATGTTGACACTACTGTTCTATATTTAGTATATTTGCCCCCAAACATTCTTTACCTATGAGACTTTTGGAGCAATATGTTCTTGCTAAAACAAAACAAAAATAAAATCCAAAATCCTACCTTACTTTAGATTACTAGAGGAATTCTGACAGTGTGTATGAGATGAAAGGCCTTTCTTGTATATTGTTCTCAGTAGTCTAAATTTTCATTTTAATTATTAGTGTGTGTGAGAAAGGCTCTGTATGTATTGTGAGTGTATGCATGTATTGTGTGTGCATGTTTGTGTGTGTGTGTGTAAGTGTGCACAACCAAGTGTGGATATGCATGTGTACATGCCACAGAATGTGGAGGGTGGAGGACAACCTGTTGGAGTCAGTTTTTTCCTTCCACCTTCATATGGGAATTCAATTCATGTTGTCAGGCTCATATAGCAAATGCCTCTATCATTAACTTATCTGGAGGCCTCTTTTATAGCTTTTAAAAGATATAATTGGGGGGATCCAAGAGGGCGGCGACCCGTGCAGATGCATATTGAATGTGGGGAAAACAGCCATAAAGCCACACAGTTAAAAGGCGCTGAGCAACAATCTGGGTGACTCAAACCCACTGGGTTTCACCCAGCTACCAAGGGACCATTAAAAGTCCCTGGGCAGGACTCTCCTCCCCTCTCCTGGACACTCAGCAAAACAGACCAATGGAAGCCTTTGAATCTGGGAATCGGGAATCATCACCAGGAGAGGGACAGGGTGAGAGCCACTCAAATACTCAGCGGGCAGATCCAAACTCCAGACAGGGTTACTCACCAGCCTCCTGGGCCCCCCAGATCCCACTCAGGCATCCCAGAGGGTTGCGGACCCGTGGGAGCAGTATACCCTCTTAGCAGAGCCACAGCAGCAGGACAGCACAGTGGCCAGCAGGCTCACAGCTGCATTTTGGAAAGCACAGGCATATTTGTGCTTCCCCAGAGGGGTGTTGGACATACATACAGGCCCCCTATTGGATTTATGGTCACTGGGAAAAACACTGGAGCTGGACTGAGAAGCGGGATACACTTCCTGAAGCAGATTATGCTGCAGCTCCAATGAAGTATACCAGAACTTAGAAGACAGTGGCCCCATTTGCCAGTATCTAAAGCCAGCTCCATACAGACATAGGTGGAACTGTGAGAGTGGCAGAAACATGGGCAGCCAGGTTGGAAGGCAGATTTGTTCTCCACAGGGTCCAAGCCCTGGGCAAATTGTGGGGTTAATATCAGACTCTTTTACTAGTGCTGGCCCTGCTGGTGGGAAACCACAGCATAAGCACATATAGTTCCACCCCTGGAACAGTGAGGTTTTGGCCTGGGGGACACTGCTCAATGACTCACCTTAAGGACATGGAGTCAGGTCCTTTCAAGACTCCAGCAGGCGGTCTCAACCCCCATACATGGGACCTCCAGAGTCCAAAGAATCTGTGCCTGGACACACAGGACCATACCAGCAGAGCCACTGCAGGCTGAATAATCAGTGTGCAACACAGAGAGTTCTGACTTGTGAACAGTGAAACAATCCCGGGCCATTCATTATTGTCTGGGAGTGGGCTACACAAGCTCACAGTGCTTCTGGCTATTAGATGCACACTGACTCTGAAAACCCCCTGAGAGCAGCTGGGGAGGACCACAAACACGGTCCTGACACATAAGCTGCAGGGGAGCTCCAACCCTACCCAATAGTTTACTGCCTACCACCCTGTACTGTCATCTATACAAAGACCAGTTGGATCCCAGGAACCTACAGGAACACATCCCATCACAAACCCCTCACCTGAGTCCTCAGTTGGGACAAAATAGGAAGGGGTGAGCTCTGGGAGACACTGAAAACCTCCACACAGGTCCCATCCAGCCAGTGGAAAGCAACAGGTCACCAAGTCATACAACGGC
The DNA here is from genome assembly GCA_907164525.1 of Lophiomys imhausi. Taxonomy (NCBI): domain Eukaryota; kingdom Metazoa; phylum Chordata; class Mammalia; order Rodentia; family Muridae; genus Lophiomys; species Lophiomys imhausi. The sequence goes on along the minus strand of CAJQZJ010000153.1, from coordinate 1,210,869 downwards.
TATACCAATGAGCCCCCTTCGGCACTAAGTTCAGAAAGCAGCAGGAACAAACAGATAAGAGCAACCAAATGGCAAAAAGGACATAAAAAAAACAGAACCAACAGAAGTCAGGGAAATATGACCCCAACCAAATGCAACTATAATAGTACAGCAAGCCCTGACCACTTCACCACAGCTGAAACACATGAAAGCGACGGCAATTCTACATTATAGAAAGTGATAGAATCCTTTCAAGAAGAATTTAAATCTATGAAGGAAATCAAAGGGTCCACAATTTGGCAAGTGAAAGCAATGGAGAATACCATTAGAGAGCTCCAAACCAAAGTGCTCAACTTGAACAGGAAAGAGACAAAGCAATGAAAGATTTACATGATATTAAAGACTTCCAGGCAAAGACAAGCAAATTGGAGCAGGAAATGTACAAAACGAATAAAATCGTTCAAGTCATGAAAATGGAAATGGAAGCAATAAAGAAAACACAGTCAGAGTTAAGAGTGGAAGAGGAGAATCAAGGGAAGTGAACAAGAACTACAGACATTAGTATCAAAAATAGTATACAAGAGATAGAAGACAGGATCTCAGGCATAGATATTCGATGGAAGGAATGAGTACAACATTCAAAGAAAATGAGAAAGCTAAAAAGTCTCTCACCCATAACATCCAAGAAATCAAGGACTCAGTGAAAAAAAGGGAACCTAAGAATTATAGGCATAGAGGAAAGAGAAGACTCCCGACTCCAAGGTCAAGGAAACATCTTCAACAAAATCATAGAAGAAAACATCCCAAACCTAAAGAAAGAAATGCCAAGAGGCTTAAAGAACACCAAAAAGATTAGACCAGAAAAGAAACTCCTCTTGCCACATAATAATTGAAACTCCAAATGTACAGAACAAAGAAAGAATATTAAACCTTTAAGAGAAAAAGTCAAGTAACATATAATGGCAGGCCCATCAGAATTACACCTGACTTCTCCTCAGAAACTCTAAAAGCTAGAAGGGCCTGGACAGATGTCCTACAAGCCCTGACAGAACATAGGTACCCAGCTAGACTACTATACCCAGCAAAACCCTCTATCAACATAGGTGGAGAAAACAATATATTCCATGAAAAAGATCAAATTTAAACAATATCTACCCACAAACCTAGCCCTACAGAAGATCATAGAAGGAAAATTCCAACCCAGAGAAGATAACTACACCCAAGAAAACAAAGGGAATAGAAAATCCCTCAGCAACTAAACCAAAAGAGGCACAGGACCATCACCTATACCAAAATAATGGGAAATAACAACCTCTGGTCACTAATATCCATCAACATCAATGGACTCAACTCCCCAATAAAAAGACACAGGCTTACAGATTGGATCCATAAACAAGACCCATCATTTTGCTGCATACAAGAAACGCATCTCACTAACAAAGTAGACACTATCTCAGAGTAAAGAGCTGGGAAAAGGTTTTCCAAGCAAATGGACCAAGGAAGCAAGCTGGATGTAGTAGCAATCCTAATATCAAAAAAATAAGCTTCCAACTGAAGTTAATAAAAAAAGAGAGAGAAGGGCATTACATACTTGTTAAAGGAAATATTCATCAAGAGGACATCTCAATATTGAACATATATGACCCAAATACAAAGGCACCTACATTTGTAAAAGAAACGCTTCTAAAAATTTTTTTCATGTTTATTTATTTATTATTATTTATTTATTTATTTTAAAATTAATTATTTTTTCTTCAAGAAACATCTCAATCGCAATCCCCTCCTTACTCCACCCCTCCAGTGCCATCTTCCCACCCTCTTCCGCCTCAACCCACCCATCCCCATCCTTTATTTTTTAAGTTTAAGATTTAGCTTTTTCCCCCCAACAGCTCCCCTTTTCAGTTCAATAAATGGCTCTTTCTCTTATAATAATAAATACAATTCACAACAATAGAGGTAATTAGGCCACAATTATAAGAGTTATATGGCTTAGCATACATTCCCATTGTCCAGTCCATATGTATGTTGCACCTGACTTTAATATTCTACTATCCAACCATCTCCATGAGTTTAAAGTTCTATATCTAACTCAGCTTTCATGCTAACTTGCATCACAATTTTAGAAATATCTTTTTAGATCCAGGGCACTTTCTTGATTCCTAAACAACTCAAAATTTAATTATGAGACTCCAGCTATCTATTCTTCAACCACCTCAGAGACCTGAGAGGGATAAACATGTCTGATTATATAGGAAGTGCAGGGCCTGCAGCTTCCAAAACTAAGAAATGACATACCAGTGGCTGCCTGGACAGTTCCCATTTTCTCTCCATATATTAGAGCATCGATCTTCAGTTGTTTGGCCCCGTTTCTCTGACAGACATTGGTTGTAGAGCAGGAATTATGAAGGACTTGCCTACTCTGTCTTGTCAGAGCTAGGTTGTCAGCTTACCTGCTTCCAATTTTTGTCCTTTTTGGACAGCATTCTGTCTACAGTTGGAGCAAGGGGTTTTTTCTACCAAGAGATAGGCTTGCCACTAATTCAATCATCTCCCACTGGAGATTCTTCGATGCTCATTTTCTACTTGGAGTAAAATAGGGGGTGCTGTCAGGAGTTGACATGTCTCGATATCAAAAAGATCTAAAGTTAAGCGAACATCTTTGAATGCCATGTTCTGCAGATCTCTTGAGGTTTTTGAAGAGGCCCCATCTATCTCTTATATTAGGAGAAGCAAATGTTGATTGTCTCTTTGCAACCTGATTTCTGATTAGCTTAGAAAATAACTATAGTAGATTGTCATAGCACCTAACAAAATGACAGGCTTACATGACTATTAGTTTACATTTCTTAATTATCCTAAACAGTTTTAGACAATTATTAACCAAAGGCTGAAACTTCACATTTCATTTTTTTCTTTATCCCCTGATCCTTCCATCCTGCTTCTCTGGAGTGGGTGTCCCTATATAACAGTCCCTCACCCCAGTTCATAGGTCATATGAGGGCCAGGAGCCTCCTCATATAATGGGGGTCTACAAGGCAATATCACTGGTGAAAAGTGTCTCATTGCCAGAGAGAGAGAATTAAAAAACAAAACAAACAAATAAGCCGACAAAAAAGAATAAAAAATAAAAAGTCTATGTCCATGTTCCCTTTGGTGCTTTGGTTGTAGTATCGATATCCTCTACTATATAGCTAAAATCCTACTATAAGTGAATAGATGCGATATTCATCCTTCTGAGTCTGGTTAGCTCACTCAGGATGAGCTTTTCTAGTTCTATCCATTTGGCTGCAAATTGCATAATTTCATTGCTCCTGATAGCTGAATAATATTCCATTGTGTAAATGTACCACATTTTTTAACCCATTCTTCGGTTGAGGGAAACCTGGGTTGTTTCCAAATGTCCACTTGTAACAGAATGAAATTAGACCCATACTTATCACCTTGTACAAAACTTAAATCCAAGTGGATCAAAGACCTTAACAGAAGGCTGGTCACCCTAAATCTACTACAAGAAAAAGTGGGAGAAACCCTCAAACTAATTGGCACAGGAGACAACTTCCTGAACAGAACACCAACAGCTCAGGACCTGAGATCAACAATCAATAAATGGGACCTCATGAAACTGAAAAGCTTCTGTAAGGCAAAAGACACTGTCATTCAAACAAAATGGCAGCCTACAGAATGGGAGAAAATCTTCACCAACCCCACATCTGACAGAGGGCTAATATCCAAAATCTACAAAGAACTCAAGAAATTAAATGCCAAGAAACCAAATAATCCAATCAAAAAATGGGGGATGGGGCTAAATAGAGAATTCACAAAGGACGAATCCCTAATGGCTGAGAGACACTTGTAGAAACATCCTTAATCATCAGAGAAATGCAACTCAAGATGACTCTGAGATTCCAACTCACACCTGCCAGAATGGTTAAGATCAAAAGCTCAAATGACAGCACATGCTGGTAAGGGTGTGGAGAAAGGGGAACCCTACTCCATTCCGGTGGGGAGTACAGGCTTGTGCAACCACTATGGAGGTCAGTATGGCGATATCTTAGAAAACTTGGAATAGCTATGCCTCAGGACCCAGCCATACCACTTCTGGGTATACACCCAAATATCTCCTCATGGAATCATAAGGAAGTTTCCTCATCTATTTTCATAGCAGCCTTATTTGTAATAGCTATAAATGCTTCTAAAACTTAAATTGCACATCGATCCCCACACATTAGTAGTGGGAGACTTCAACACCCCACTCACAACAATGGATAGATCATCAAGACAGAAGCCAAACAGAGAAATAATGAGTCTAACAGAGCTCATGAAACAAATGGACCTAACAGATATCTACAGAACATTTCACCCAAACACAAAAGAATATACCTTCTTCTCAGCACCCCACAGAACCATCTCCAAAATCGACCGTATAGTTGGACACAAAGATAGCCTGAACAGACACGAGAAAATTGAAATAATGCCTTGTATCCTATCAGAACACCATGGAATAAAGCTGGACTTCAACAGCAAAAGAATCAACAGAAAGTCTACAGACACATGGAAATTGAACAACTCTTTACTGTATGACTACTGGGTCAGGGAAGAAATAAAGAAGGAAATCAAAGACTTCTTAAAATCCAACGAAAATGAAGGCAAAACATACCCTAAATTATGGGACACAATGAAAGCTGTGCTACGAGGAAAGTTCATAGCACTAAGTGCCTTCAAAAAGAAAATTGTGACAGCTCATATTGGCGAATTAACACTCAAACTGGATGAATTGGGAAAAAAAGAAGAAAACACTCCCAAGAGGATCAGAAATCAGGAAATCATCAAGCTTAGGGCTGAAATCAACAACTTAGAAACAAAAAGAACTATACAAAGAATCAATGAAACCAAGAGTTGGTTCTTCGAGAAAATCAACAAAATAGACAGACCCTTAGACAAATTAACAAAAAGGCAGAGGGAAAAAACCCAAATCAACAAAATCAGAAATGAAAAGGGAGAAATAACAACAGACATTGAGGAAATCCAGAGAATATTTGGGTCTTACTTTAAAAATCTATACTCCACCAAATATGAAAACTTAAGCGAAATGGAAAATTTTCTTGATAGATTCCAACTACCAAAGCTAAATCAAGATCATATTAACAGATTAAACAGCCCTACAACCCCTAAGGAAATAGAAACAGTCATTAAAAATCTCCCAACCAAAAAAAGCCCAGGGCCAGATGGTTTTAGCACAGAACTCTACCGGACCTTCTAAAAGGAACTAACACCAATACTTTTCAAACTCTTTCAACAAGTAGAATCAAAAGGAACGCTGCCAAACTCATTCTATGATGCCACAGTCACCCTGATTCCTGAACCACACAAAGACCCAACAAAGAAAGAGAACTTCAGACCAATCTCCCTCATGAACATAGATGCAAAAATCTTAATAAAATACTAGCAAACTGAATCCAAGAACACATCAAAAATATCATACACCATGATCAAGAGAGCTTCATCCCAGGAATGGAGGGATGGTTCAACATACAAATATTCATCAACGAAATTCACCATATGAATAAGATGAAAGAAAAAGCCACATAATTATCTAACTAGATGGGGGAAAAGCATTTGACAAAAAACAACACCCCTTCATGTTAAAAGTTCTGGAGAGAACGGGCATACAACGATCATAACTGGAAATAATACAGGCAATATACAGCAAGCCAGTAGACAACATCAAATTAAATGAAAAGAAACTTGAAGCATTTCCTCTAAACTCAGGGACAAGACAAGGATGCCCACTTTCACCATATCTCTTCAATATAGTATTTGAAAGTCTTGCTAGAGCAATAAGACAACTAAAGGAGATCAAGGGGATGAAAATTGGAAATTAAGAAGGCAAATTATCCCTATTTGCAGATGATATGATAGTATACATAAGCGACCCCAAAAATTCCACCAGAGAATTCTTACAGCTGATAAACACCTTCAACAAGGTGGCTAGATACAAAATTAATTCAAAAAATCGGAAGCCCTTCTTTATACAAAAAAATAAATGGGCTGAGAAAGAAATCGGGACAACAACTCCCTTCTCAATAGCCATAAACAATATAAAATACCTGGGGGTAACTCTAACCAAGCAAATGAAAGACCCGTATGACAAGAACTTCAAGTCCTTGAAGAAAGAAATTGAAGAGGCCACCAGAATATGGAAAGATCTTCCATGCTCATGGATAGGTAGGATCAACATAATAAAAATAGCCATCCTATCAAAAGCAATATATAGATTCAATGCAATTCCTATCAAAATACCAACACAATTCTTTATAGACCTGGAAAAAGCTATTCTCAATTTCATATGGAACAACAACAACAAAAAAAAAACAGAATAGCTAAATCAATCCTGTACAAAAAAAAAAAAAATCTGGAGGTATCACCGTCCCAGATTTCAAGCTGTAGTACAGAGAAATAGTATTAAAAACAGCATGGTAATGGTATAGAAACAGACCAGTGGATCAATGGAATCAAATTGAAGACCCAGAAATGAACCCACACACATATGGTCACCTAATTTTTGACAAAGAAGCCAAAACCACACAATGGAAAAAGGACAGCATCTTCAACAAATTGTGCTGTTCCAACTGGATGTCCACTTGTAAAAGAATGAAATTAGACCCATACTTATCACCTTGTACAAAACTTAAATCCAAGTGGATCAACGACCTTAACGTAAGGCCGGTCACACTAAATCTACTAGAAGAGAAAGTGGGAAAAATCTTTGAAATCATTGGCACAGGTGACAACTTCCTGAACAGAACACCAACAGCTCAGGACCTATGACCAACAATCAATAAATGGGATCTCATCAAACTGAAAAGCTTCTGTAAGGCAGAAAACACTGTCATTTGAACAAAACAGTAGCCTACAAATTGGGAAAAAATCTTTACCAACCCCACATCTTACAAAGGGCAAATATCCAAAATTTACAAAGAACTGAAGAAATTAAATGCCAGAAAAACCAAATAATCCAAATAAAAAATGGGGAAAAGAGCTAAACAGAGAATTCACAAAGGAGGAATTCCTGAGGGATGAGAGACACTTGAAGTAATGCTCAACATCTTTAATCATCAGAGAAATGCAACTCAGATGACTCTAAGATTCCATCTCACACCTGTCAGAATGGCTAAGATCAAAAGCTCATATGACAGCACATGCTGGCGAGGGTGTGGAGAAAGGGGAACCCTCCTTCATTGTTGGTGGGAGTGCAGGCTTGTGCAAACACTATGGAGGTCAGTCTGGCCATATCTTGAAAACTTGGAATAGCTCTGCCTCAGGACCCAGCCATACCACTTCTGGGTATACATCCAAATGACTCCTCACCAAATCACAGGGAAATTACCTCATCTACATTCATAGAAACCTTATTTGTAATAGCTAGAAACTGGAAAAAACCCAGATGTCCCTCAACCAAAGAATGGATTTAAAAACTGTGGTACATCTACACAATGGAATACTACTCAGCTATCAGAAACAATGAAATTATGCAATTTGTAGCCAAATTGATGAAACTAGATAAGCTCATCCTAAGTAAGCTAACCCGACTCAGAAGAATACACATGGCATCTATTCACTTATAGTCAGATTTTAGCTATATAGTACAGGATATCTATACTACAACCAACGCACCAAAGGGAACATGGACATAAACTTTTTGTTTTGTTTTGTTTTTGTTTTCTCCCCCTGTCAATGAGACACTTTTCCCCGGTGGTACTTCCTTATAGGCCCCCAGTGTATGAGGAAGCTCTTGACCCTCACATGACTGCTGAACTGGGGTGGGGGACTGTTATGTAGGGACACTTCATTCCAGAGGAATGGATGGAAGTGTTAGGGGGTAGAGAGTGGGAGGGCGGGATTGGGAAGGTTAGAAAGAGGACACTATGATGGAGATGTAACCTGAAGCAATAAATAAATTAATTTTTTTAAAAAGATATAATTAAGGGAAGGTGCTCTTTTTCTTGTTTTAATACTTTCCATACTTATTTATCCTTTGAAGTTCCCATACTTTTTTACAATGCATACTTATCTTGTTTACCCTTGTCATATCTCTCCATCTCCCCTAAGACTCACCAAGCTATTCCACTATCAACTCCACATATGCTTTATTATTGTAGTTGTTCTTGATGTAATTATTATTATTATTAACCACCTTAGTATAAGTAGTACCAGCCCCACGTGTAAGAGTATAAAGTTTAGGTTGGTATGAAAGAAGAGGTATAAAAGAGAATAGGGAATAAAAGCTAAGTTAACTAAAACCAAGGATATATAAAGAACACTTACAGAACTCCACTATTTTGTAAGTTAATTTTTAAAATAACATGAAAGAGGGATTTGGTCAGTGATACATTGCTTGAGTGATCAATATTATTCCAAAAGACATGAATTATTTAATGAAAAATCTCAATGTCATGCATGGGTTTACCTTCTCATGAGTTATTGGTTGTGGGTGGGGGGCATAAAGCATACCAAACAGTACACATTATTGTCATTCTTTGTAGTTACCTATCATAAATAAATAATGATACCCCTTTTTGAAGATAACACCCACTTCAATTGCAGGATATTAAACAATCTCTCTCAAACTCACTGTGAAACTTCCTCCTAGTTAGTGTACTTTCATATTTCTGGGAGGTGCTATGCATGTTGCTGAGAGAGAGAAAAATGACAGCATCATTGGTCTTACCCAGTACCAGACCATAAATACTACAATACTGACTGAGGACAAGGCAGGTTGCACCAACTTGTGTGATAGTGACATAACGATTATGGGAATCTAAAAGCCAGAGGATGTGGAGGAGAGCTATGAAATGCTGTCTTCTAGACATCTTACAACTGATGTACACATCAACTATAACACTAGTAGTGACCTGCACAAGTCCTTCACTAGAATAAGCCAAAGTTCTAATGTGTATGGCAAGGAGGCTCTCAAGTTCCCATGCTTACTTTAGAGTGGGAACTAGTCTACAGAGGAACTACTGACAGTTCACAGATGTTGAGGGACAGAGAGTCATTTTTATTTGGGGCTGTGGCTACTGGTACTCTGTCCAAGCCACAGTAGAAGATATTTTTAAACAGAAAATTTTATATATAAAATATTTAAAAATTACCTTTAGTGTGTAAACTTCTACATAAAAATTAAGAAGACTTGTACTTGGTATATTTTCATCACTATAGTAATATTTATATTTCCCCTAATTAGAAGGTCTTGGGGTTCTTTATTTTTCATGGATCAGATGGTAGAAGAGGTGTGTTAAGGTATTGATCATGTCTATTTGGGGACCAGAAAAGAAGTTTAGGAAGTGGTAAAATATTCCTGATCTCTTTCCTTCCCAAACTATAAGGGTGACTCTTTCTGGAATGACTTATAGTTCATCATTTTAACTGGAAATCTTGGAGATCCTTCATATTTCAAAGATAGTCATTAACATCATATACCTCATCAAATTTAGAACTAGCCAGAATAAAGGCTGTTCGTACAAACCATCCACTGTGCCCACTTGAACAACATTTACTAATATCACTGTTTCTGTGCTCTTAATTACAGATTTAAAGTAGGAAGTGTATACTCATAGGATCTTGATGTTTCAAGGGTAACTATGGGGTAGATCCAGATGTGACTGGCCTTATTCTTTCTATTTTTAATGAGAAGGTCATCAGTTTTTCCAACAATTACTACAACGTATCTACTGTGCATATAGCATTAATTTAGGGCTTTAGGAAGAATTTTATGCAAATGATCATGTTTACCAACATTCTATGACCCCTCTGTCATCCCTATAAATAAAAAGAAAGATGTTTTCTCAACTATATTCATTAAGATAATGCAATCAAACAAAGTCTGTATTTCAAGCGAGAGAATACAGAGAGTGAGCACAGCTCCATCTAAAACATGTCCCTTCAGCCACTGTATTTCTTCAACAGCAAATGTTCTCACTATTGATCCTGCTTCATAAATAGTTTCATCATAGAAATGGAATTGAAAGCCCAGCCTTTAGCTTCTTAGACATCAATCTCTAGTCCTGTCTTCCATGTATGTGAACTGAGAGTGAACAGGAAATTTCTTAACATCATTCTCTTATCATGCCTGTTTCCAGGTTTACATCAGTCAAATAAGAATTAAATAGCAGGGTTTCCAAGATGGCAGCATCCAGCACAGACACATTTTGAACGAAAGGAAAACAACTATAATACCACAGAGTTATAACATGCTGAACAGCAATTTGAGAGGTGTGAACCCATTGGTTTTTTACCCAGCAAACCCAGGGACTAATAGAAGTCCTTAGATGAGACTCTCAGACACTCAGAAAAACAAACCAGCCAGCTGGGGAAGCCGCAGAAGCCACAGAAGTAGATCTTCACAAGGAGAGGAGCCCATGAGTATAAGCAACTCAAATACCCAGCCAGTAGCTCTGAACCCCAGACAGGAGTACTCACCAGCCTCCTGAGCTCCCATCTTCCACACAGGCAGTCCAGCACAAAAAGAGGACCAGTGAAGCTGTGGGAACAGGTCCCTCTATTGGATTTATAATCACTGGGAAGAACACTACAGCTAGACAAAGCAGCAGGGTATACTTCCTGGAGTGGGCTGCTCTTCCTGCACCAGTACAGTGTCCCACAGGTCTGATCACTGCAAGGCTTTGGCAGGCATTTCCAATCATCAGATAGAGGTACCTCACAGCTTCCTGAGTGTCCAGTTTCCATACAGAAGGGAACCAGTAGAGCTACAGGAACCATAAGATCAGAGTGGAATGGAAAGCAGGTAGTCAAGCTAAAAGGCTATGGAACTCCACTGAGTCCAAGCTCTGTGGACAGGTTGTGTGTTCATATCAGACTCCCTAGCCAGTGTACCTGGCTCCTCCTCAGCAGGATACCAAATCTTCAGCATCTACAGTTCCACCCCTGCAGCACTGAGTTCTTGGCCTGTGTGCAATGCCTGAGTGACTAAGATTACAAAGGCTTAGCACTTAGGGTCTAGAGGCACAGAAGTACCCTGGGAAGCACCTAGGAGTAGCCACCCAGGGGGAACAGGACCACAGACTTAACCCTCAGAGCAGACACACAAGCATCAGGGGATCTGCAGCTCTAGCTTACAATCCGTGGTCCTCCAAGCCCCACTGACATCACTAGGAAGACCTGCTAGAACTCAAGACACTGCAGGCTGGAATAACACATCCCACCTAAATCCCGACTTCAGTTCCAAGTTGGGACTCAACTGGAAGGGGTGAACTTCAGGGGGCCCAGTGAAATCCAGTCCCCAACAAAAGACCCCACCTTAGCCTGTGTTGAGCTACAGATTATCAATACTATACAGCCTGTACACGAAAGCTTCATCCTTGGCACCAGGTCCAGAAGACACTAGGAACAACCATATAAGGAAAACCAGATGGCTAAAGGCCAGCAAAAGAACAAATCTGACAAAAAACATGGAAATATGACTCCAACAAACTACAGTGATGCTAGTACAGCAAACCCTGACCATACAACCACAGGTGAAACACGTGAAAATGATGACAAATCTATACTTAGGAAAATGATAGAGTCCTTACAAGAAGAAATTAAATCCCTGAAAGAATTTAAAGAATCCTCAATTTTACAATTGAAAGCACTGGAGAACTCTATTAGAAATCTCTAGGCCAACTCAGCCAAATATGAATGGGAAAGAGACAAGGCTATTAAAGATTTGAAAGATTGGGAGACAAAGGCAACCAAATTGGAGCAGAAAATGTATAAAAAAGTTCAAGACTTGAAATTTAAAATGGAAAAAATAAACACAAGCAGAGATAATCCTGGAAGTGGAAAACAAAGGAAAGAGAACAGGAACTGCAGGCATGAGTAACAAAATTAGGATACAAGAGATGGAAGACAGAATCTCAAGTGTGGGAGATTCGATTGAAGAAATCAGTACAACAACCAAAGAAAATGAGAAATCCAAAAAAAAAAAATTCGCACCCACAACATCTAAGAAATCAAGGACTTAATTAAAAGATGGAACCAAAGAATTATAGGCATAGATTGAAGAGAAGACTAACGACTCCAAGGTCCAGGAAACATCTTCAACAAAATCATAGAGGAAAAACTTCCCAAACCTAAAGAAAGAGATGATGGTAAAATTCCAAGAGGCATACAGAACTCCAAACAGATTAGACCAGAAGAGAAATTCCTTTTGCCTCATAATAATTGACTCCAAATGTACAGAACAAAGAAAGAATGGTAAAAGCTATAAGAGAACTGCCTGTCTCTAGTGTGTCGACAGCCTAGCTCTGCCAAGACAGGGTAGGTAATTACTGCTCTACAATAAATATCTGTCAGAGAAATGGGGCCAAATGGCTGAAGATTGATGCTGTAATGTATGGAGAGAAAATGGGAACTGTCCAGGCAGCCACTGGTATGTCATTTCTTAGTTTTGGAAGCTGCAGGTCCTGCACTTCCTATATAATCAGATATATTTATCCCTCTCAGGTCTCTGAGGTGGTTGAAGAATAGATAGCTAGAGTCTCATAGTTAAATTTTGAGTTGTTTAGGAATCAAGAGGGTGTTCTGGATCTAAGAAGATATTTTTAAAATTGTGAGGCAAGTTAGTATGAAAGCTGAGTTAGATATAGAACTTTAAATTCATGGAGATGGTTAGATAGTAGAATGTTAAAGTCAGGTGCCAAATACATATGAACTGGACATTGGGAATGTATGCTAAGCCATATAACTCTTATAATTGTGGCCTATTTATTTCTGTTGTTTTGTATTGTATTTATAGTTATAAGAAAAAGAACCATTTGTTGGACTGAAAGGGAGAGCTGTTGGGGGGAAAAGAAATACCTTAAACTAAAAAAAAAAAGAAGGAAAGAGGATGGGGGTTGAGGGGGAGGAGGATGGAAGGGTGGGACTGGAGGGGGGAGGAGGGAGGGGATTGTGATTGAGATGTAACTTGAAGAAATAAAAAATAAATTATTATAAAAAAAGCTATAAGAGAAAAAGTTCAAGTAATGTTTAATGACAGACCCATCAGAATTACACCTGACTTCTCCTCAGAAACTAAAAACCAGAAGGACTTGGGCAGCCACCCTACAGGTCCTAAGAGAATATAAGTACCAGCCCAGACAATTATACCCAGTAAATCTTTCTATCAACATAGATGGAGAAAGCAATATATTCCATGACAAAACCAAATTTAAACAGTTATCTATCCATAAATCCAGCTCTACAGAAGATCCTGCAGAAAAAAAATCAAACTCAGAGAAGATATCTACACCCAAAAAAACAGAGGAAGCAAAAAAACTTCACTGCAGCTAAACCAAAAGAAATACACAATCACCACCTACATCAAAATATCAGGAAATAACAACTTTTGGTCATTAATATCCCTCAATATCAATGGAGTCAACTCCAAAATAAAAAGATACAGGCTTACAGAATGACTCTGTAAGCAAGACCCATCATTTTGCTGCATACAAGAAACACATCTCACTACAAATATAGAATCTACCTCAGAGTAAAGGTATGGGAAAAGGTTTTCCAAGCAAATGGTCCCATAATGCAAGCTGGATTAATCATCCTAATATCTAATAAAATAGACTTTCAACTGCAGTTAATCAAAAAAATAAGAAAGGACACTACATACTCATTAGAGGAAAAATTCATCAAGATGATATCTCAATAATGCATACCTAAGCTCCAAATACAAGGGCACCCACATTTGTAAAGGAAACTCTTCTAAAGTTTAAACCACACTTCCATTCCCACACATTAGTAGTGGGAGACTTCAACAACCCACTCACAATAATGGACAGGTCATTGAGACAAAAAACAAACAGAGAAATAACAAGACTAACAGAGGTCATGAACCAAATGGATCTAACAGATATCTAAAGAACATTTTGCCCAAACAAAAAAGAATACAACTTCCTTTCAGCACCTCACAGGACCTTCTCCAAAACTGACCATATAGCTACACACAAAGCAAACCTCAATAGATACAAGAATATAGAAATAACCACTTGTATCTTATCAGACCACCATAGATTAAAGCAGGATTTCACCAACAATAGAAATAACAAGAAGCCTACACATTCATGGAAAAGAACGAAGTCTCTACTCAATGACCACTGGCTCAGAGAACAAATAAAAAAGGAAATCAAAGACTTCTTAAAATCCAATAAAAATGAAGGCACAACATACCCAAACCTATGGGATACAATGAAAGCAGTGCTATGAGGAAAGTTCATAGCACTAGTGCCTTCAAGAAGAAAATTGTGACAGCTCATATTAGCAACTTAACAGCAGAACTGGAAGAGCTAGAAAAAAAAAAGAAGCAAACA
>CAJQZJ010000153.1:1162262-1186380 GCA_907164525.1 Lophiomys imhausi | reverse complement strand
ATTCACTAAATCTAACTTATATTAACCTATCAGCCCCTTCAATAATATGTCATAAAGTAGTTGCATAATAGACTGCAACTTCTGGCAGACAGAATGCTAGGTGCACACTTAAATGCTTAAGCTCTGATTTATCCATGTCCAAAGACCTATAAGGCTAGAACTGTAGGAAGTAGCCAAAGACAGTGAAATTTGTTTCTGAAGAAGGCAGAGTACTTTCAGTAGAGATAAATGTGGGGGCAGGATAGATCAGAAAAGAACATTCCTTTCTGAAACCTTTCATTTGCATGCTACTGAGTTTCAAGGGCTTTCTGTTTTATGGTTTGAATGCCTTGTAAAATCTCTTCAGCTACCAAGAACAACAGAGTTCCTGGGAGTCTGTGATTTATTCCTTAAAGGTGTTTTTGTGTTTTATGGTGCCAGTTGTTTGTTTCCATTCGTGTTCCAGACTTTCTTCATAAAGTCTTGAGTTTGGTCTTTTCTCATTCTCTGAGTTGCAAATAGTCTAGGTTTTGTTTAGAATGGCTAATGTATTTTCTCCTTTGATGAGACAATTCCAAGTTATTCCCTAAACACTACAAAGGACTTTGGGGTTTCAGACAAAGATTATTAACAACCAGCATTAAAAGAGATTATCCTGTACTATGTAAATGGTCATATTTTTGTATTTAAAGAGTCCATAAAAGTAGGCAATAGAAGACAAAGAATCAGATAGCTGCCCTCCTAGATCTCAAAACATTATTGAAGGCTTTAAAGATAGAGGAAACGTATCACAACAATTATAGCGGTCTCCAACTGAAATAGCTGGAAGTTTTCAAGGACTCTGTCTTCCCTCCTTTCTTTCCCTATGCTCTAGTCAACCCAAGAAATCTCAAAATTAAAGTTTCCTATAACCTGTCTGATACAAGAGAGGAAAGTTGATGTCCACAGGGTTCAACTACCTTCTGAAAGGATAATGGAACGATGCTCATCTTCATGGTCTCTCTTACGCAGAAGCCATCTGTTTCCTCAGCCATGAAAACTTAGCTGCTTTCTCCATCTAATAAAGCATTTTTGAAACTATGCTAACTGTAAAAAGGAGAAAAAGGAGGTCGAGAATCCAGCTAGTAGCCTGCCAATTGGGTATCATGCCTGTTGCTAAATAAACCTTATTCCAACCTAATATTCAAGTGTTTGGATGCCAGACCAAAGTGCAGGCTCTGTGTCTTCATCCACACTTTAAAATGTTTCACTTTGTTTATTACTTTATAAAAAATGGTAGGCCCTACAAAAGAACCATCTACTAAAGCCAGGAAAGATCAACAGTAGAGGGAGGGGGACACCAGCCCACTCATAAAATCCTTTATCCAAAATCTACCCTGCCTACAAGATATTCAATGATAAGGATGGAGTAGAGATTGAGGGAATAAAGTGACCCAACTTGAGACCCAACCTATGGGAGAGAGCCAACTCCTGACACTATTAATGATCCTCTGCTATGTTTGCAGACAGGAGCATAGCATGACTGTCCTCTGAGAAGCTCCACCTAGCAAAGGATCGTTCAGATGCTGAGGTCTACAGCTAAGTATTGGACAGAGACCTGGCAGTGTTGTGGAAGAGTTGGGGGAAGGACAAAGGCACCAGAAGGGAACAAGAACGACCCAAGACCAACATGGGCATCTAACCCAGTCCCATATGGGCTCACAGAGACTGAACCATCAACTAAAGAACATGCTGGACTAAACCCAAGCCCCCTACACTCATGGAGCTGAAAAACAGTTTGGTCTTTATACATAGGCCTCCTACCAATTGGAATAGGGACTATCCCTGATACCTACTCTGTTGCATAGAGTCATATACTTTTCCCCTAATGGGGCTGCATTGACTGGCATCAGGGAAAGATGTTGCAGGTAGTTCTCATGTCACATGAAGTAAGGGGGAGGATTGGTGGGGGGGTCCGTTCTCTGAGAAGAAGGAGAATTAGGAATCAGGGCAGAGGGAGGGAGAGTAGGATTGGGAGGAGAGAAGGGAGAGGGCTGTGAATGGGATGCTAAAAATGAAAATAAAATAATTAAAATTAAAAAAGAAAAGCAAAACTTCCATTTTTAGAATTTTAATTCCTTCTTTTTCACACTCAACAAAGGACTTGTGATCCAGCAGGGCAGGGTGGTTAGGCCTCTGCCCTAACATCCTGGTGGACAGGAAAAGTGGGAATTAGATAATGGCTTTTGGACTTTCTATTGGCATACCTTCTACTCATGTTCAAAGTTATTTATTTTAGAACTGAAAGACAACCATGACTTTAGCAGGTAAATACATTTACTGAGGGTTGTTTTATCTGCAAAATGGCTCTTCTTACTGGTAATTTTTGATAATATTTCCATACCAATAAAAAGAATGTAAATGGCTGATTGCCAAAGATTCTATGGTTAAATGGCCTGCAGAAGCTCTCCTTTCTTTCAATGGATGGCTTATTTATACATGAAAAGGTAGTATATTAATGCATCCTCCACTTAGGACACTTGGTACTACTCAACTTATTTCAGATTTCTATTTCCTCCATGGGAGTATTTTACGTGTCAGTGGTCACCAATGAGTTTAATGTTAAGAAAAGTCAAAGGGTTTGCTTTGATCTTGGAAGTCAGTCATTAAAACTCCTGCCAACTGGCAAACACTTGAAAGGTCTGTTTCTCAGCCTTGAGTCAAAATTGAGGAAAGTTTAGTCTATTAGACTTGGCTTCAATTTTTTTCCTTAGTGTGAGTTTTCTCCTCTAAAAGACTCCCCAGAAGGATGAATTAATAAGATGTCAAGAAAAGGAACATTCAGATCTGAAAGGAAAATGGACAAAGGTATCAGACATAAAAATGGCAAGAGACTGCCTTACCTCACAGCTCAACACTCACTCTATCCAACTTCTCCAAATAGAAAAATACTGACACACAGGCAGGCCCTTGGACAACTTCCCTTTTTTTCTTATTCTTCCTCTCTGCTTTTCCTCTTGCATGTGACAAGTCTTTCTGCCACTAACTCCAATGCTCAGTGTGAATATCTTGTCACTTGGAACCCTGTGATACCTCCCTCAGTAGTCCAAATACCTACCTGAATTGCCATGGTTCTGGTGTTTTGGTTTGTTTGGTTTTGGCAAACTATGTTAGTCCAAAGCAAGACTAAAGACTTGCAGGAAGCTTTAAGTTGTGGGTTAGGGTTCTTCATACTTTTACAAGTCCTCTTCCTAGAAAGAGTGGATTAATTTTCTTTTTTGAGTCTCCATGTACAAAATACAGTCTTTTCTCAGGTGTATAAAAATATGACAAAGATTAGTGAGAAGAAAGAAGGAAACATTCATTTATTTACTTAACTCCTTATTTGTTAAAGATGTATTTTAATATATTCTCAGAAAAGAAAATTAAGCAATCCATTGTGGTTTTGTGGGCTATAATATTGTAGTGGAGTATAAACATCATTTTGTATTTTCTGGTTTTCTCTGATATGGCTATTATAATAAACTCTCAAAGAGGTATATTCCAAATGATGTACTTTCCCTCCAGTGTATATTTTTGCATATCAATTTTCCCAAACTGCATGTCATCAATCACTAAATCCTTTTACTCTATACTTCATTTAAAAAAATACATATATTAGTTCATCACTAAAAGATAATGGATGCTTCTATTGGGGAATATATGGTGATTGACACAGCCAAAGTGCAAAGAAAAAGAGACTGTGGACCACGCACCCGAAAGGGGACATCTATATCACACCCCTCACTCACAGGGCTCATGGGTCATTGCAGAGTAAGAGATGGAAATATTGTAAGAACCAAATGAGGTTTATGGCTACAAGGAATTAGAATTTTACCAATCTGACATGACTGGTACACTTAATGAACTCAAAGAAGTTGTGAAAGTATGTACAAAACCTGTGCAAAAATGAACCAGACAAAATAGCAGCATGGAGGAGGAATCTAGGCACAGAGTTCTACCCTTCATTGAGAATCTATTGGCAGTTAAAAGCTGCTGAAAGGAAAGGGTAAGGAAGAGAGAGAGAATGGGTCAGTTTTCGTTAAAAATGTGAATCCAGTGGGTCTACACTCCAACAGATGGCCACATACCTGAGAGTACATGAGCAGCACACTTGATGGATCTTTGACAGCATTAGGACCTCAATTTTACTCAGCAGGGAAGAAGGACTGGATTTGTGAAGTTATAGGAGAGAGGGTGAATGAGATAAAACTACATTTCATGAAATTCTCAAACTCATCAGCACAGGTGACAACTTCCTGAACAGAACACCAATAGCTCAGGCTCTAGGACCAACAATCAATAAAGGGACCTCATGAAACTGAAAAGCTTCTGTATAGCAAAGGACACTGTCACTAGAACAAAACGGCAGCCTACAGATTGGGAAAAGATCTTTACCAACCCCACTTCTGACAGAGAGATAATATCCAAAATTTATAAAGAACTCAAGAAAATAAACACCAAGGAACAAAATGATCCAATGAAAAAATGGGATACAGAGCTAAACCAAGAATTCACAAAGGAGGAATCTCTAATAGCAGTGAGACATTTGAAGAAATGCTCAATATCCTTAATCATCAGAGAAATGCAACTCAAGACGACTCTGAGATTCCATCTCACACCTGTCAGAATGGCTAAGATCATATACTCAAATGACAGCATATGCTGGTGAGGCTGTGGATAAAGGGAAACACTCCTTCACTGCTGATAGGAGTGAAAACTTGTACAACCACTATGGATATAAGTCTGGCGATATCTTAGATAACTTGAAATAGCCCTACCTCAAGACCCAGCCATACCAATTCTGGGTATCAACCCAAACAATTCTTCACCAAACCACAAGGACATACCCTCATCTATATTCATAGCAGACTTATTTGTAATAGCTGGAAACTGGAAACAACCCAAATGTCTCTCAACTGATGAATGGATTTGAGATGTAACTTGAAGAAATAAAAAATAAATTAAAAAACTTGTGGTACATTTACACACTCAGTTATCAGAAACAAGGAAATCATGCAATTCATAGCCAAATGAATGGAACTAGGAAAGCTCATCCTGAGTGAGCTAGCCCAGACTCAGAAAGATGCACATGGCATCTACTCACTTATAATTGGATTTTAGCCATATAGTACAGGATAACTATCCTACAACCAACACACCAAAAATATCAGGAACATAGACTTTGTTATGTATCAATGGGACAATTTGCCCTAGGGGGTGCTACCATGTAGGCCCCCAGCGCAAGAGGAAGGTCTTAGCCTTCATATATTTGTTGGACTGAGAGTGGCTGATTTGTAGGGACACTCCACATAAGAGGAGTGGGACGGATAGGACAGGGAGGAGAGGGTGGAATCGGGAGGGGTAGAAAGAGGGCACTATGATGGAGATGTAACTTGATATAATAAATAAACATTATAATAAAAATGAAAAAATAATTAATTTAAAACTTTATTTCCCAGTTTTGTGTTTTCTACACTATATCCTTTAATATTTTGAAAGTTTTTCTTTTATATTTGAGATTATAACACAAGCACATCATTTCTTCCTTCCCTTTCCCTCTCTAAACTCCCCCATATATCCTCCCTTTCTCTATTTCAAGGTTAAGGCCTACTTTTTTTCATTAATTCCAAAATCACAAGGTTGATCAAGGTGTTTTAAATATCAATCAATGAAAATATATTTAATAAAATCCTTATTCCTACACCCTTTCTTTCTGACTTCACTACATTACTACAGCTAACTATTGTCTTTATCTTGGAATATGTACATTTATGAAGTCATTTAGGCTCATTTGTAAACAGAAATATATGACATGTTAAAAATAAAATAATTATATTGTAATTTTTACTCTCATTATACCATAATTTTACCTCTCAGTTTACGATAAATCTCTTTCAACATTAACATGTTTATTGATTCATCAAATATGAGGAATTTTTATGTTCAAGTCAGCACAGAATTTATCCAATTGCATTCATTTTAGTGATTCATATTCCATCTGTAGTTGTGTATTCACATGCACATCATCATCTAAAATCTACCTCAGAAGTAATTTAACAGACATGCCCAAGTAAATTATGCAATACCCCCTGAAAGTAGATTTTCTGAAGCTAGAAATTTCACAGCTTGTAGTTTCAGGCCAATATGACATTGTCTTAAAGGATATGTGCTTTTTTCCACTTATGAAAAACAACTATTCAAATTAACTTCACAGGTGATGATAAAATATTGCCTAGAGAATGAATATATGCATCAAGAGCTAAAGTAACGTGACAACACATCACGCAGGCTACTTGAAAGATGTGAGAATTGCAGAATCCCTCAGCTATGATGAAATATTAATGTGAAGCATGCACACAAAACTAAAACACCATCATTTCTCTTTATGTGAAACTAAACTAAGCAAATTGCACTATTTCTGTAACATGATTTCAGTCCAGAAGAAAAATGAATAGGTCCACACTTGCAATGAGAACATAATATTGTTATTAAAGTATAACCTGATATTTTGCAAATAATTTACATTTGTTAGTTTCTAAAATATAATGATCTAATTCTTCTATCTGTGCTGGTTTTAGTGTTGTCTCTTGACATTTACTACACTGTCAAGATGAAGGCATGCAGTGAATTCCATGGAAAGATGTGGATCACAGCAGCTGAGTGTAGTTCTTCCTCAGGCCCCTCCCAATGCAGCACAGCAAGGATCTCCAGAAAACCTACTAACACTGGCTGCCAGGTGGCATCTATTGGGTATCACTACTCAGCTGACTGGTAGCATGTGACCCTGGACAAATGTATCTTTTGTGCATACTTTTTTCTTCTAAAGAGCAAATAAAGAGGTATTTCAGTATGCAAGGATTGTGAAGAAGATATGGCACAAATTACAGAAAACAATCAGTTTCATTATGTAATAGTAGATTGATAAATCATTTAATTAATAGTTTAATAAATCCTTTGAAATACAAAAAAAATTATTGTAGTTTAGAACTTGAAAACATAGTTAAGACTTCCTTTTTGTTTTTTACATTTTATTGTAATGAAATACATGTGGAGTGACACTGTGTTAACATACTTCTTTCATTAATTGTTTCATGAACTATATTTTGATTATAGTCTTTCCTTTTCCCTAACTCCTCCCAGATTCTCCCCACTTCCCTCCTCACATAGCTATCTATCTTCTTCTCTCTTTCTCTTTCTAAATAGCAAAATATGAAAAATAAAGACAAAAATTAGATGGAAAAAACCCAAAAGAAAACAAAAAGCATTCAAAATTCCAAGAAACCTGTGTTTATTGGCCAATTACTCCTATATAGTACTACAAAATACTTGGAACACTACTGAAGGAAAAAAGAAATCATCAGTATAACTCAGCCACAAACCCTTCAACCTACAACTATGACAAACTGTGAGACATACTGGTGCAATAGTGGCACAGATATGAAAGAAGAAACCCTCCAGTTTGGATAGGATATAAGGCCCACTCCATGAGATGGAACCCATAAATGACATTATTAATGAGGCAATGTACATGAGACTAGATAGGTCACACACCTTAGGGGATGACCTAATACTTTTATTCTGCTAGGGAAGAATATCAGTAAAATAACTCTAAATGTTAGCATACATTTAAAAGTGCTTTCAATAATGGTGAAGCTAATCATGTTTTTCTGTGAGGAAACTTCTACTTATAGGCTACTGTAAATAATGCTAGTATGAAAATTGGCTTAAAAATATCTCTTTGAGATTCTATTTTTAATTATATATATATATACACACACATATATATATATATATATTTACCAAGACATGGAATTGACAAATGATGTGATATGATATTTCTTTTTTTTTATTTCTTCAAGTTACATCTCAGTGGCAATCCCCTCCCTACTCCCCCCTCCAGTCCCACCCTCAACCCCCCATCCTCTTCTCTCTTTTTTTTCAAAGTTTATGGTATAACTTATTTCCCCCAACAGCTCCCCCTTTCAGTCCAACAAATGGCTATTTCTCTTATAATAATAAATACAATACAAAACAACAGAGGTAATTAGGCCACAGTTATGAGGGTTATATGGTTTAGCAATACATTCCCAATGTCCAGTCCAAATGTATTTGGCACCTGACTTTAATGTTCTACTATCTAACCATCTTCATGAGTTTAAAGTTCTATATCTAACTCAACATTCATACTAACCTGCAACACAATTTTAA
This sequence comes from Lophiomys imhausi, assembly GCA_907164525.1. NCBI lineage: Eukaryota > Metazoa > Chordata > Mammalia > Rodentia > Muridae > Lophiomys > Lophiomys imhausi. The sequence continues at coordinate 1,178,172 of CAJQZJ010000153.1, read as the reverse complement.
AAGCATCTTCCTAGATCTATATCACTTTCTTGATGCCTAAACAACTCAAAATTTAATTATGAGACTCTAGCTATCTATTCTTCAACCACCTCAGAGACCTGAGAGGGATAAATATATCTGATTATATAGGAAGTACAGGGCCTGCAGCTCCCAAAACTAAGAAATGACATACCAGTGGCTGCCTGGACAGTTCCCATTTTCTCTCCATACATTACAGCATCAATCTTCAGTCATTTGGCACCATTTCTCTTACAGACATTGATTGTAGAGCAGGAGTTATGAAGGACTTGCCTACCCTGTCTTGGCAGAGCTAGGCTGTCGACTTACTTGCTTCCAAGTTTTGTGTTTTTTGGACAGCATTCTGTCTACAGTTGGAGCAAGGGACTTTTCCTACCAAGAGATAGGCTTGCCACTAATTCAATCATCTCCCACTGGAGATTCTTTGATGCTCATCTTCTACTTGGAGTAGAATAGGGGTTGCTGTCAGGAGATGATATGTCTCGATATAAAAAATATCTAAAGTTAAGAAAACATCTTTGAATGCCATATTCTGCACATCTCTTGAGGTTTTTGAAGAAGCCCTATCTATCTCTTATATTAGGATAAGCAAATGGTGCTTGTCTCTTAGCAGATTTATTTCTGATTGGCTTAGAAAATAACTATAATAGACTGTCATAGTACCTAACACAATGACCGGCTTGCAGGACTATTAGTTTGCATTTCTTAATTATCCTAAAGTTTATGACAATTAGTAGCAAAAGGCCAAAACTTCACATTTCATTTTTTTTCTTTACCCCCTAACCCTTCCATCCCATTCCTTGGGGTGGGGTGTCCCTATATAACAGTTCCTCATCTCAGTTCAGAGGTAGTATGAGGGCCAAGAGCCTCCTCATTCATTGGGGGTCTACGAGGCAGTACCACCAGTGAAAAGTGTCTCATTGCCCGAGAGAGAGAACTAAAAAACAAACAAACATATAAGCACACAAACAGATAAAAAAGAATAAAAAATAGAAAAAAATAAAAATAAAAAATAAAAAGTCTATGTCCATGTTCCCTTTGGTGTGTGAATTGAAGTATCGATATCCTCTACTATATAGCTAAATTCTACTGTAAGTGAATAGATGCCATATCCATCCTTCCGAGTCTGAGTTAGCTCACTCAGGATGAGCTTTTCTAGTTCCATCCATTTGGTTGCAAATTGCATAATTCCATTTTTCCTGATAGCTGAATAATATTCCATTGTGTAGGTGTACCACAGTCTTTTAACCCATTCTTCAGTTGAGGGACATCTGGGTTTTTTTCCAGTTTCTAGCTATTACAAATAAGGCTGCTATGAACATAGATGAGGAAACTTCCTTATGATTCCGTGAGGAGACATTTGGGTGTATACCCAGAAGTGCTTTGGCTGGGTCCTGAGGCAAAGCTATTCCAAGTTTTCTAAGATATCGCCAGACTGACCTCCATAGTGGTTGCACAAGCCTGCACTCCCACCAGCAACGGAGTAGGGTTCCCCTTTATCCATACCCTTGCCTGCATGTGCTGTCATTTGAGTTTTTGATCTTAGCCATTCTGACAGGTGTAAGATGGAATCTCAGAGTTGTCTTGAGTTGCATTTCTCTGATGATTAAGAATGTTGAGCATTTCTTCAAGTGTCTCTCACCCATTAGGGATTCCTCCTTTGTGAATTCTCTATTTAGCTCCATCCCCCATTTTTTGATTGGATTATTTGGTTTCTTGGCATTTAATTTCTTGAGTTCTTTGTAGATTTTGGATATTAGCCCTCTCTCAGATGTGGGGTTGGTGAATATTTTCTCCCAGTCTGTAGGCTGCCGCTTTCTTCCAATGACAGTATCTTTTGCCTTACAGAAGCTTTTCAGTTTCATGAGATCCCATTTATTGATTGTTGATCTCAGGTCCTGAGCTGTTGGTGTTCTGTTCAGGAAGTTGTCGCCTGTGCCACTGAGTTCGAGGGTTTCTCCCACTTTTTCTTCTAGTAGATTTAGTGTGACTGGCCTTATGTTAAGGTCTTTGATCCACTTGGACTTAAGTTTTGTACAAGGTGATAAGTATGGGTCTAATTTCATTCTTTTACAAGTGGACATCCAGCTGGACCAGCACCATTTGTTGAAGATGCTGTCCTTCTTCCATTGTGCCGTTTTGTCTTCTTTGTCAAAAATTAGGTGGCCATAAGTGTGTGGGTCTATTTCTGGATCTTCAATTCGATTCCATTGATATACTGGTCTGTTTCTATATCAATACAATGCTGTTTTTACAACTATTGCTCTGTAGTACAGCTTGAAATCTGAAATGGTGATACCTCCAGATGTTTTTTTATTGTACAGGATTGATTTAGCTATTCTGGGCTTTTTGTTGTTCCATATGAAATCGAGAATAGCTCTTTCCAAGTCTATAAAAAATTGTGTTGGTATTTTGATAAGAATTGCATTGAATCTATATATTGTTTTTGGTAGGATGGCCATTTTATTATGTTGATCCTACCTATCCATGAGCATGGGAGATTTTTCCATCTTCTAAAGGCCTCTTCCATTTCTTTCTTCAAGGGCTTGAAGTTCTTGTTGTACAGGTCCTTTACTTGCTTGGTTAGAGTTACCCCCAGGCATTTTATGTTGTTTGTGGCTATTTTGAAGGGGGTTGTTTCCCTTATTTCTTTCTCAGCCCATTTGTTTGTTGTATAAAGAAGGGCTTCTGATTTTTTTTGAGTTAATTTTGTATCCAGCCACTTAGCTGAAGGTGTTTATCAGCTGTAGGAGTTCTCTGGTGGAATTTTTGGGGCCGCTTATGTATACTATCATATCATCTGCAAATAGGAATAATTTGACTTCTTCATTTCCAATATTTATCCCCTTGATCTCCTTTAGTTGTCTTATTGCTCTAGCAAGAACTTCAAGTACTATATTGAAGAGATATGGTGAAAGTGGACCTCCTTGTCTTGTCCCTGAGTTTAGAGGAAATGCTTCAACTTTCTCTCCATTTAATTTGATGTTGGCCACTGGCCTTCTGTATATTGCCTTTATTATTTCTAGGTATGGTCTTTGTATGCCCATTCTCTCCAGAACTTTTAGCATAAAGGGGTGTTGGATTTTGTCAAATGCTTTTTCTGCATCTAGCGAGATTATCATGTTTTTTTTGTTGTTGTTGTTGTTTTGTTTCATCTTGTTTATATGGTGAATGACGTTGATAGACTTTCGTATGTTTAACCATCCCTGCATCCCTGGGATGAAGCCTACTTTTGATGTGTTCTTGAATTTGGTTTCCTAGTATTTTATTAATTATTTTTGCATCTATGTTCATGAGGGAGATTGGTCTGAAGTTCTCTTTCTTTGTTGGGTCTTTGTGTGGTTTAGGAATGAGAGTGACTGTGGCCTCATAGAATAAGTTGGGCAATGTTCTTTCTGATTCTATTTGGTGAAAGAGTTTGAAGAGTCTTGGTGTTAGCTCCTCTTTGAAGGTCCGGTAGAATTTCATGCTAAAGCCATCTGGCCCTGGGCTTTTTTTGGTTGGGAGATTTTTAATGACTGTTTCTATTTCCTTAGGGTTTATAGGGATGTTTAATCTGTTTACCTGATCTTGATTTAGCTTCGGTAGGTGGAGTCTATCAAGAAAATTGTCCATTTCACTTAAGTTTTCAAATTTGGTGGAGTACAGATTTTTAAAGTAGGATCCAAATATTCTCTGGATTTCCTCAATGTCTGTTGTTATTTCTCCCTTTTCATTTCTGATTTTGTTGATTTGTGTTTTCTCCTTCTGTCTTTTAGTTAATTTGGCTAAGGGTCTGTCTATTTTGTTGATTTTCTCGAAGAATCAACTCTTGGTTTCATTGATTCTTTGTATATTTGTTTTTGTTTCTAAGTTGTTGATTTCAGCCCTAAGTTTGATGATCTCCTGCCTTCTGTTCCTCTTGGGAGTGTTTGCTTCTTTTTTTTTCCAATTCACCCAGTTTAGCTGTTAATTTGCTAATATGAGCTGTCACAATTTTCTTTTTGAAGGCACTTAGTGCTATGAACTTTCCTCGTAGCACAGCTTTCATTGTGTCCCATAGGTTTGGGTATGTTGTATCTTCATTTTTGTTGGATTTTAAGAAGTCTTTGATTTCCTTCTTTATTTCTTCCCTGACCCAGTGGTCCTCTAGTAAAGAGTTGTTCAATTTCCATGTGAGTGTAGACTTTCTGTTGATTCTTTTGCTATTGACGTCCAGCTTTATTCCATGTGGTCTGATAAGATACAAGGGGTTATTTCAATTTTCTTGTATCTGTTGAGGCTATCTTTGTTTCCAACTATATGGTCAATTTTGGAGATGGTTACATGAAGTGCTAAGAGGAATGTATATTCTTTTGTGTTTGGGTGAATTGTTCTGTAGGTATCTGTTAGGTCCATTTGTTTCATGAGCTCTGTTAGACTCATTATTTCTCTGTTTGGCTTCTGTCTTGATGGTCTGTCCATATTTGTGATTGGGGTATTGAAGTCTCCCACTACTAAAGTGTTTTGATCAATATGTGATTTAAGTTTTAGAAGTGTTTCTTTTATAAATGTAGGTGCCTTTTTATTTGGGGCACAGATGTTCAATATTGAGATGTCCTCTTGATGAGTATTTCCTTTAACGAATATGTAATGCCCTTCTCTGTCTTTTTTTTTATTAATTTCAATTGGAAATCTATTTTGTTTGATATTAGGGTGGCTACTCCAGCTTGTTTCCTGGGTCCATTTGCTTGGAAAACCTTTTCCCAGCTCTTTACTCTGAGATAATGTCTATCTTCATTAGTGAGATGTGTTTCTTGTATACAGCAAAAAGATGGGTCTTGTTTATGGATCCAGTCTGTAAGTCTATGTCTTTTTATTGGTGAGTTGAGTACATTGATGTTGATGGATATTAGTGACCAGGGGTTGTTATTTCCCATTATTTTGGTATAGCTGGTCAACTTGTGTTTCTTTTTGTTTAGTTGCTGTGGAGGTTTCTATTTCCTCTGTTTTCTTGCATGTAGTTATCTTCTCTGGGTTGGAGTTTTCCTTCTAGGATCTTCTGTAGGGCTGGGTTTGTGGGTAGATATTGTTTAAATTTGATTTTGTCATGGAATATCTTGTTTTCTCCATCTATGTTGATAGAGTGTTTTGCTGGGTATAGTAGTCTGGCTGGGCACCTATGTTCTCTCACGGCTTGTAGGACATCTGTCCAGGCCCTTCTAGCTTTAAAGTTTCTGAGGAGAAGTCAGGTGTAATTCTGATGAGTCTGCCATTATACGTTACTTGACCTTTTTCTCTTATGGCTTTTAATATTCTTTCTTTGTTCTGTACATTTGGAGTTTCAATTATTATGTGGCGAGAGGAGTTTCTTTTCTGATCTAATCTGTTTTGTGTTCTATAAGCCTCTTGGAATTTTATTGGCATGTCTTTCTTTAGGTTTGGGAAGTTTTCTTCCATGATTTTGTTGATGATGTTTCCTGGACCTTGGAGTCGGGAGTCTTCTCTTTCCTCTATGCCTATAATTCTCAGGTTCTGTGTTTTCATTGAGTCCTTGATTTCTTGGATATTGTGGGTAAGAGATTTTTTAGCTTTCTCGTTTTCTTTGGATGTTGTATTGATTTCTTCCATCGAATCTTCCATGCCTGAGATCCTGTCTTCCATCTCTTGAATCCTATTTTTGGTACTCAAATCAATAGTTCCTGGTCTCTTCCTTTGATTCTCCATTTCTACTCTTAACTCTGACTGTGTTTTCTTTATTGTTTCCATTTCCATTTTCATGTCTTGAGTGATGTTATTTGTTTTGTACATTTCCTGCTCCAGTTTGCTTGTCTTTGCCTGGAAGTCTTCCATTGTCCTCTCTTTTTCTTGTTCAAGGTGAGCCACCTTGTTCTGAAGTTCTCTAATGGTGTTTTCCATCGCTTTCTTATGTGCAATTGTGGCTTCTTTGAATTCCTTCGTAGATTTAAGTTCTTCTTGAAGGGACTCTATCACTTTCCATAATGTAGAATTGTCCTCGTTTTCATGTGTTTCAGCTGTGGTGAAGTGGTCTGGGCTGGATGAAATAGCTTTGCTTTCTTTTGTTGGAGTCATTCTGCTCTGTTTTTTATTTCTTTGGTCTGGGACCTCTGGCCATTGGAAATTTCTAGCTGTCTTCTGGACTTGGGTCCAAAGGAGGTGCTTTGGTGTAGGAGATGAATTGCCTTATTCCACCCCTGTAAGGTGTGTCATTCAGCCCCTCCTCCTAGGTGGAGACCTAACTAAGCCAGGGGGTGGAGCTGTGTACATGTAAGCTCTGGTTCCCCGCCGAAAGGGCCAGTACTAGTAAAAAAGTCCGATGGATTGCAATTGCAAATACCTCACAGTTTTCCCAGGGTTGGCTTCTATGGTGGGTAAATCTGCCTTCACCCCCAATAGCCTTGCCGTTCCCACACAAGGGTCTGGAAACTAGCAAGTGACAGTCACAGTCGACTAAGCTCTCATATGCCACAGTGGGTTGCAATCTGCAGCCTGATGGCACTCTGCAGCCGAGCTGAGTGTACTTCCATTCATCACAACCTTTCACCAGATAGCCGGATTGTCTGTGCAAGACCTGGGAGTGCCCAGCAGGCTGGAGATTATCTCTGCGTGGGGTCTGAATCTGCCCATTGAGTATTAGATTAGAACTTACCTGGTGTATCTCTCCTGGTCGGGTTGGGGGGATTCCGATTCCCATGTTCGAGAGTGGGAGGGAGTGTCTTGCCCAGGGACCCCCAGTGGTCCTTGGGTAGTTGAGTGAGACCCAGGGGGGTCGAGGCCCCCAGACCCATTTGTACAACATCCTGCAACACCCGCCTCCCTGTGGCTGTTTCCCCTGAGATCAAAATACATCTGAGCGTGCTGCCGCCATCTTGGATCCCCCATCATGATATTTCTAATTTTAACCTTTAACAGAAACTCCATATTATATACAAAAGATACAATTATATATAAAAGATACAATTCTCAATTTTTGTCAAAATACACTATTTACTGAATCTGGTTTGTTTTGTCTTTTGGGTTGGTATATTTTTTGACAGTAGCCATCCATAAGATGGGAGATGTTATCTAACTGGAGTTTTGATGATACACATCTCAAATGTGCCAATGTAACAAAAGTTACTAGAAAGAAATGTAGATGCCCAAAGTGTTGACAATTCAAACAAATCAATTATCATTAGAAATGTGCAAAGAGTTCACAAATTTTAATTTAACTTTTACTTTCTAGTGATTTTATACACGAGTACCGTATTTATATCATTTGCACCCCTTCCACGGATCCTCCAGTTCCTCCATGGTTCGTCCACTCCCTCTTGTTCTTTACTTACTATTATTACACACACATGCACACAAACATATATACACACACACACACAAAGGTCTTATTTAGACAACTGTTGTGTTAATATTTCATGGATGCAGCTTATATGCAATGTCTAGAAGATTCTATCTCCCAGCATACTCCTATAGTTCTTACATTCTTCTCTCCCCATTTTCTAATATGCTTCCTAAGCCTGATTGGTTGTAATGTAGGGTTCACTTTCAAAATAAAGAAACACTTTCAATAATTAAAGAGACCCTTAAATCTGACTAGAGAGATTGCTCAGAGGATAAAGTGCTTTCCCAGCAAGTATGAAAACCTGAGTGCATATCTCTAGAACCCATGTGAAGCCAAATATTGCAGTAACATGTGTGCATCTGTAACTCCAGAGCTACTACCGGAGTTGAAAGCAGATGATTCTTCAGAAGCTTTCAGGCCAGATAATCCAGCATGTGAAACAGGGGATCAAGAAGAGACCCTACCTGAGACAAGCTGGATGGTGAGGACCAATAGCTACCATTGTCCTATTATCTGCACAAGCATGCTGTGATACACAAACACACACACACACACACACACACACACACACACACACACACACAAGAAAGAGAGAAAAACAGAAACAGAGACAGACAAAAAGACAGAGATTAAAAGATACTTAAATACCAGTGTTCCAGGTAAAGTCATATTTAAAGTCCACATAAAATACACATTTGTCTATCGGATGGGGGTCTGTCTGTTTCTGAGTGCCAAAGCAAATCCCATTGTGCCTTGTCTCTGTGTGTTAGCGTTGTTTTCTATGCATTATTTATGGCCAGTATGTACTTAATTTCACCTATGTATTAATTTTGACTCTAAATCAAAAAGGCAAGATAGATCATAAAAACTTAGCACTATCTTTAGGTGCCTGGCTAAGTTGGGCTAAAAGAACTATTTCCCCAGAAGCATTGTCATTTGATTTGTAAAATACTTGTACTTTCCAAAAACAAGAAAGTTATCATGGACAAGGCAAGGGCCAAGAATTAACTTAGGTCCTTCCCCTGCCAGGCAAATTTAATTATTTTACCCACACACAGAAGCATAAATAAATAATCTGCCTTTACTGCTACAACTTACAAAAACATCCTTTCTTTAATAGATACCAATGGAAAAGTTATAAAGACCATGGTGGCAGCATTCAGTAATTCTAGCATTTGGGAGGAGGAGGCAGGAGAATCAGGAACTCAGGTCATCCTCAGTTATATAGTAAGTTCAAGGCTAGCCTGAGCTACATAAGGTTGTTTATTACAAACAACCTTACAAAATTATATGAACAAACAAGTTAGCACTAGGACTGGCAACACACAAAAGTGGAGAGATGGATCAGTATGTAATATACCTGTCATACACAATGATGACCTGTGTTCAGATCCCCGGAACGTATATGAAATCTGAGCACTACTCTGCATACATATAAATCCAACATGAGGTAACGGAGACAAATCAGTCCTGGGCACACATGAGGACCTGTGTTCAAATCCCCATTACCCATATAAAAGCATATATGTATGCATTACTTTGTATACATATAAATCCAACATGAGGTGATGGAGACAAGTCAGTCCTGGGGCTCTCTGATCAGCCACTCTAGCCAATTAGAAATTGCAAGTTCAGTGAAAGACTGCCTCTAAAATATAAGACGGAACAATGGAGGGAGATCTCAGACAATGATGTAAAACCTCTACATGTAAATATGCACAAGACATCACACATACTCATGCAAACATATATGCACACATACACACAGGAAAATAAAAAATAAAAGTGCAAAGATGTTACCTTGTAAAGATACAGATTTTCACAGCCTGATGTCATACATACCTCCTACCTGACTTCATCTGAGAAAGAAATAATACATGACACAGAAATATTAAGTTTTCTCTCAGCCTACAGACATTAGAACTAATGTTCAGTTTAGCCCTACCATTTTTGGTCCTTTACTAAAATTCAGTCTCCTAGAGGCCTCAAAGATCTTAAAATACTGGCTAAGAAGAGAAACAGTGTCAGTCTGGTGAGATGGCTCAGCAGCAAAGAGCACTGGCTGCTCTTCCAGAGGTTTGGAGTTCGATTCCCATCAACAACATGGTGGTTCAATACCATCTATGAAAGGATCTGATACCCTCTTCTGGCATGTAGGTGTAAATGCAGACAGATCACTCTTACATTTAAAATCAGTTACTGGGACAACTGATGATGGTTAACTGGATCCAAGAAATTAGTGGTGATTAAGAAGAAACCAGGATCACTGAGGTGAAATCTTCTGGGAAGTGTTTCCTGAGAGCAGAGAGAAGCTGTGTTTCAGAATTGCCAAGGTTGTACGTCATGTTGGTAGTCAGACTTGGTAATATGCAAGAGTCACTCAGATGGTACTGGTTTTGAAGGCATAGAGGGGTCATGGAAAGCAGCTGGGGTTTGATACTGTGAGAGGCCAGGATAGGCCATTTGTTAAGGTGCAGCCTCAGTGGCAGTGGAAGCCCCAAGACTGAAGGGGTCATGCAGAGAAGTTGAGGTTTGGCACCATGAAGAGGGCCTATGAGAGACTATTGGTGAAAGTGAAGTCCAGTTGCAGCAGAAGACCCCATTGTTTTGGAGATGCCAGTACCATGGATGACCAAAATGAACAGCAGCAGCAGTAGAGTCAGTCAGCCACTAGAAGACAAGCTGGTGTGCTACAGAGGGCAGAGCCAGAGAAGTGACCCAAGCCCTTTGGAGGGCCCCTTCAGTCTTGGGGCTTCCACTGCCACTGAGGCTGCACCTTAACCAATGGCCTATCATAGCCTCTCACAGTATCAAACCCCAGCTGCTTTCCATGACCCCTCTATGCCTTCAAAACCAGTACCATCTGGGTGACTCCTACACATTACCAAGTCTGACTACCAACATGACGTGCAACCTTGGCCACTCTGGAACACAGCCCAGAAGATTATGTGTGGATCCCGGACATTGGATATTGAGTTACTTACACTGTTGGAATTAGTTTTGCTTTGTTCAGATTGTGACTGTACCCTGATTCTTCCCTCTTGAAGAAGGTAGTTGATTAACTTTCATTTTTACAGGTGCCCAGGCTGAAAGACCTTGAACTTCTGCACCAAATATTTTTGGATTTGTAGAGCGATTGGTCATTTTAAATAAATTGAAATTTTAGCTTGTTTGAATTTGTAAAAACTGTAATGCTTTTAAAGTTATTTATGTTTTTATTGTGAGATCTTGAGGATGAATAAGAAAAGAATCGTTTTGATTCAATAGTGTTGTGTTTGCGTGCCAAGTTAACAAGGGGTCGGATGTACTGGCCGGTTTGGTGTGTCAATTTGACACAAGTTAGAATCAGATAAAGACAAGCCTGAGTTAATAAAATGCCTCTATGAGATCCGTCTGTAGGACATTTTCTCAATTAGTGAACAACGGGGGGAGGACACAGCCCATGGTGGGTGGTGCCATCCTTGGCCTGGTAGTCCTAGGTTCTATAAGAAAGCAGACTGATCAAGCCCTGAGGAAGTAAGCCAATGAGTAGCACCCCTTCTTGGCCTCTCCATCAGCTCCTGCTTCCAGGTTCCTGTCCTGTACTGACTTCCTTCAATGAGGAACAGTAATATGGCAGTGTATGCCAAATATACCCTTTTCTTCCCAACTTGCTTTTTCGTCATGGTGTTTCATCACACAATGAAACCCTAACCAAGGTGACTAACAACATGAAATCAACTAAAGGGATGACTAAACAAATGACTTGTCCAAAAGGGCAGGCATAACCAGATCTCCATTTCTTATCACTCAGCACACCCATTTTTCATTTATTAAGCATAATTAAAATCGCTTTCTTTCACAGTGCCTGTTAGTCACAGAGAGCATTGAGATTTACCATTGGAATAAGAAGGGTATTAGCACAACACTGTTGATTTCATATTGTATTTTGTTATGTTATTTCCCAGATCCAGATACCCTTACACAAAACTTAATGGCCATCCCAGTTCCATTTCAGTACATCAAACAGGCCTGGAAGGGTTAAAGAACTTGCCTAGGTGAACACAGCTAATTGATTTTAGACCAGAGTTTGAAGCATGGATATTTGCACTCTTGGTACTGTATTTTGTCAGGAAAAAAAAAAAGTAAAGTTCAGGTTATCTCAAGTAGTTACCTTCAAAATCAGAAGAGGGATTTATGTCTAAGAGATAACTGAGATGCTTCAAACACTTTGAATCCTGTAGCAGCACAGACAAATACACTCATATCACAGCAGCCCTGTGCACCTCAGTGCTCCTGTCGAACAGACCTTGCTATTGGACCAGCAAGCATAAAGAAAGGAGCATTTAACTATAGCCTCTCAAGGCAAGTGAAACCTCAAATCTCCCCAGGAGACGGACTCTGTCACATCGCCAAAACCTGCAGGAAGTGTGACAATAATTACAAGTAGGAGCTTTACAGCTGCCGCACCCCTCTGTTGACATTACAAATGTAAAAATCTCTCCTTTCCCAAAACATTCATCTACTTGACCTATGTTACTGAGGCTATATGTGTAGTATCATTCTAGCATCGGGAAAGATTCTGGCAGTGAGCAGTGGGTCTGCTAGCTTTGCACAGGAGAGCATATTCTAATAAAGACAAGCCACCCTATTCTCACCACCCTTACTCTGTCCCACTGTCCTATTAGCACACAGTCACCTACAAAAGTCCAAGGGCATAACCTGGCTAAACACATGTCCCTAATCTCATTGTCAAGGATGGAAAAGGCTGTTAGTGTATCTTTATATAATTTTGTTAGTTTCACAGTTTACCTGTTAACCCAGCTATCATCCAAATAATTGATACTCTATTATTTGTTAGACAGATTTCACAACACAAAAAAATGAGCAGTTATTACTCTATTCTTAACCCATTAAGCTAATCTGGCTTCCCCCCCAGTGTAAATCTCAGAGATACTTGCACTTGTGGCTTCAGCTGAAATTCACCTCTTCTATCCTGCCTCTCCCACTAGCTGAATCTCCCTATTTCCTCTCCTTAACTCCTCCTCCCCTGGAGGGCTGGAAGTCCAGCCCTATTCTCTTCCCTGCTCAGGGAACAGCTGTAAGTAGCTTTATTGGAATATCAGGGTTCAATTAGGAAGCAGTGTTTACAATGAGACATAAGATACTCAGAACAAAGACTAAAACCAGATATAGGTGGTAGAGACATCAGCATTTGAAGTACACATTGACTTAATTCCTACAAAAGGCTAGAGAAGCCTTCTACCAAACAAAAGGGAAAGGGGCTAGAATTTAGTTATTGTGTTTGCTGAATATTGGGGAAAATTTGAGCTTGGAAATAAAGGATACTATAGAAAGAAAAGCAGAACTCATTAAGACATAGCTTACTGAGAACTCAGTTTTCCAGGAGAACTATGTCAGGTTCTATGCCCATGATCATTTTGGTCAGCCTGGAGGACAGGAACTTTGAGTGACAGGTAGGCCAAAAAGAAGACAAAGAGGAAGAAGGAAGAAAAGGGGGGCACTTCACTGTCATTGTTTCTTGTTCCAAAGACTACTTAAAATAGAGACCTCAGTTCATTCTCAACTCCTTCAAAGGTTTCGTAATCCTTCATTTGTTTTGCTATTAGTCTGTTCCCAAGTCTCTCTCTATCCTGTGTAATTGGTAAAATGCCAGGCACATAGCAGGAGCTTGGTAATTACAAGTAAATTAATGAGAGTATTAATCTCCTTAATGCACTCTTATAACGCTTAGCAAAGTAGGCACAACTATTTTTGATCCAAACTATCTTTCCTGTTCCTATGCCAATTTTGAAGAAGAGGGTAGCAGCGTCTACTCACTTGGTAGCCTCTCATTTCATCACAATGTTTAAAAAAAAACCAGACAAATTCTTTGGCTGTTTCTTGGGCAGGATGGTAATAAGTGACCTCGAATGTAATTCAAATTCTAATGTTCTATTATATACAGAAAACAAGTTCCCATACAACATGGCACTTGAAAAGGATACAATCAAGTTGAGAAGTAAGATGAATACTGATTAAATGATTACAGAGTTTATATAATTCCACACACTGAATTGTAATTAGATACTAGGTAATTTGATAATTTTGTACCCTGCCATATTTAAACAAAATCAATGGGAAACTAGGTCTAGGAAGATAATTATTTTAAGTAAATTGGACACAGTATGTGTCCCTAGAAGGGGATTTTTGATATGGTCTCTTTATGTTCCATTTACCTCACTCCCTCCCAATTTCTGGACTGATTAAAACTCCAAGTACATTTCTCAGTTTAAATTAGCTTTGAAGTCAACAGGAATTTTTCATTCCTGCAGAGGTCACCTGGAAAGCAGCCATCAAAATTAAGAACTGTAGCTCACAGCTAACAGCAGCTAGTTGTTTTGTCTCTGAAAAACGAAGCCCTGTGATCAGCAAAATTTAAGAGAATGGAAGGAGGTCTTGATTCATTAGTAACTCATAATACTTCTCCCAGATCAATTTGCTGATTTGGTGTATCCCTCTTTACCATGCAACGTATGCTGAGAAGCCAGATTCCCCAGAGGGGTAAGCATTTTCATATAACTTGAAGTGTCAAATCCAGGGAAGAAAGTGATGTACTTCATCAAAAGGGAATTATTACAGCCAGTGCCCTCAAGGTCTGATTGCTACTGTCCACAGAAGACAACTCTCAAGAGGCAGACTGACATTGGCACTCAAACTCAATATTACAGGTGGCCTCTCCACTTACAGCAGTGTTTCTTCATACACATCCACAATACATGGGTGTATCTAGAAAATGTGTGACTCATCAAGGCCATAACTTCATCAAGGTCTAGGGGTAGAGACAGGGTTATATGTGTATGATCTGAGTGTATGTGTTGGGGAGGGGAATGTGGGTGTGGGTGTGTGTATACTTACCATGATGAAACTTATTTCCTAGGTAAGTTTAAAAATTAATTTAAAAAGGAAAATCAATCTAGAGCCATACAAAGCTCTTATCTAGCATGTCAGACACCCTGTAGTTGATGCCTAGCACCACCCAAAGCCCACCAAACATAAAGAAGGAAAATCAAGAGGGTCAACATCATGTAGAAATTGCTAAATGTTGACCAAGAGACCCACATGTTTTATTTCATGAAGCCTAAATTTAAAGCGTAGTGTACAAATATGGTTAAAAGAAATTGTATGCCTGGTTCATGCTTGAATTTATTAGTATACATTATACAAAAAATTCTGAAAAGCCTATTATATCAGTACTATAGATACTATCAACTTCTATGGAGTCATTCCTGGGGTAAAAATTTTACCATGGTGGATCAAGACTGAAGAATAACTTTTCAAATAGTTATACTGAAGGAGATAATCCTTCATTATATGTGGTATAAAATGTTTGCAGTTCTAAATCATTTCAGCTAGTGTATAGAGTCAATATATTAGAGTATACTTACCCATTCAACTGTGAGATAATCATTTATGTTATGTCCTCACTACTCATGGTATACAACTATTTTACAAATATGTGCTTTCACTTAGCTCATTTTTTTTACTTATCAAGTATTATAATGTCTTAACCATGCAATAGGTGTATACTATTTTTTTCAATAAAATTTTAAAATTATGTTATAAAGATTATCTGTGGGTTTGTGTTCCTACCAGTATCTTATGGGGTCTCAAATTGCTTCATATCTTTACCAACATTTGGTATTAACCTATAAGTTTGTAACTGGTGATTTGGATCTTTCTGTTTAAAATACTCAAGCATGAGTGTGGTCAAATTCTGTTTTGCTTTGACTTGTATTTCCCAAATCCTTAATGATATTATTAATTTTCCTGTGGATTTTTGGACAACCATAGCTGTATTTTTGGGGCTAATGAAATTCTTTGGCATACTTTTTTATCCTTTTAAAAATATTTTTCAGATGTGAGATACTGATGAAAGCCCAATTTGCCAATTTTATATTTAACAGTTCACACATCTGGTGTTGCATGTGAGGAATTGTTTTTCTATCCTAACACACTATCTTCTATGTTTTTTAACTGATAACTTTAGGCTTTTTAAGGAGATCTATGGTTCATTTGTTTAATTTTTACACATACTGTCTACCTGTACCTTTCTTTTTTGGCCTATAGGATCTCCTGCCTATTATAACTTACTATTTTTCTCTGTCCTTCAAATATCTATGCAAATATATTTCTCTTTGTCTTGCTAAGTTGGAAAAGAAACAGCAAAGGTGACCCAGAAAGCAGCTATACTAAAGCTGCATTATCTTCTGCTCTCTGTTCATCCCATGAAATATCACTGACCTAGTTCAAAACAGGGGCAAGATCAGGGAGAGGGGAGAAGGGATAAGCTGCCTGCTTTGAGGCATTGGTAAGTATAATTTCAATGTGGAAGCCCTCTGAACATTATAACCATAGGGGGCTTATTTGCTTCAGGCATAAATTTCCTGATCCTCAAAATTATCACTGACACCTTCAGTATAATCACCCAGGATCCCTGCATAACATTTTAAATTTTTATACTTTGTGCAAAGCATTTTCACATATATAAATTGCCCTTCCATTTACATAGAATAAAATGATTGTTTTGTTTTTTTT
>CAJQZJ010000153.1:1094966-1157262 GCA_907164525.1 Lophiomys imhausi | reverse complement strand
ATAAATAAGAGTTAAATAAATAATAATTTAAAAGTTCGGTTACAACCAACATTTCCAAATGCATCCTTAGTGGAAAATCCAAATCTCTGCTTCATTAATTCAACATTTGAATGTTCTATTCATAAATAATGTTTGTAGCATTTGTCTTCCTTTACTTAGCATAATGTCCTTCAGTTCAACTGGGTTGTCACAAAGGTCAGGATTTCTTTTTGTGGATGAACAATGTTCCATTTGGCATGTGTATATAAATATAGATAAAATATTTATATGTAGATATCATCATTCCTTCATCCATTCAATATCAATGGAGATTTAGGATGATACCTTACCATGGGCAAATCAACAATGAAAATCTGAATCAGATTTGAATATGTACTTATTTCATGTACTTAGAAGATGAAAGAAATACTATGAATCCTGCAAGGTAAAACAAGAACTTGTCAGACACTGATGCAATGGTGGCACAAACATTATGGGAGTAACCAAGCACCTTCTCATTGAATCAGCACCATGAGATAGAATTCATAGCTGGCACTGTTAATGGGGAAAAGAACTTTTAGTTAAATGCATCATAGGCTCTACAGAAGAGACTAATTCTATCATTCTGCTCAATGAACATGGTATTTAAATGACTCTTAATAATTTGTTATACCTATGTATCAGTGCATCTCTCAATTCTAATAATTACGGAATATTACAATTTAATATCACATGGTCAACCTGCAGAGAATAAGAGACTGTGGGATGTTCACCTTTAAATAAACATATATAAAACCCTATCCAAGGCCTAAAGATGTTCTGATGTTCTGGGGCATGAGGAAGAAATATTTTAAGATTTGAGGAGTTGGAGAAGGTGAAAACTATCAAAATACATTGCATGGAATTCTTTTTTATAATTTATTTATTTATTTTATTCACTTCACAGCCTGATTGCAGACACCTCCCTTCTCTCCTCCCATACCCACCATCACATTCCCTCTCCCATTCCCCTATCCTCTTATCCTCAGAAGAGGAGGCACCCCCATGAATACCAACCTTCCTTTATACAAACAAGCTGAGAAGAAACTAGGGAAGCAAAACCCTTCATAATAGCCACAAATAATATAAAATATTTTGGTGTAACTCTAAACCAAGCAAGTGAAAAACCTGCATGACAAAAACTTGAAGTCTCTGAAGAAAGAAATTGAAGAAAACATCAGATGATGGAAAGATCTCCCATGCTCATGGATCAGTAGGATTAACATAGTAAAAATGGTCATCTTACCAAAAGCAATCTACAGATTCAATGCAATTCCCATCAAAATACCAACACAACGTCCTTAGTCATTAGAGAAATACAAATCAAAATGACTCTGATATTCCACTCTACACACAACAGAATGGCTAAGATCAAAAACTCAAGTGACAGCACGTGCTGGTGAGGATGTGAAGCAAGGGGGGACACTCATCCACTGCTGTTGGGAGTGCAAACTCATACAACCACTAGGGAAATCAATCTGGTAGTTTCTCAGAAATTTGGGGCTAGTTCTACCTCAAGACCCAGCTATACCACTCCTGGGAATATATCCAAAAGATGCTACATAATACCACAAGGATACTTGCCCAACTGTTTATGAACTTCATAAGGAATCAATTAAAGTATTTAAAAGTATTAAGGAATCAATGAAAGTATATAAAAAAGTTTATGAAATTCTTAAGGAATCAATTAAAGTATTTAAAATTTTAAAAGTATTTTTAAATTTCTTGGAAAAGCGCAGGTTGCTTTCTGTAATGGCTACACTGATTTATATTTCATCAATATTATTCAATGATACCCTTATCAACAAACACAGCATGTGCTATTCTTAATTTTTTAGTAATAGTAATTCTAATAGAGGAGATAGATCAGTTCACTCTTGCTTTGATTTGTAGGATGATTAGTTACTTCTGAGTAACTTACTTTCCAGTTGCTTATGCTCTGTGCATCTTTTTCTGAGTAATATTTATAAAGGCCTTTATAAAACAGGTTATCATATTTTATTCATATACTTATTTTTGCTATAATGTTGTATGACTTTGTTATATATTTTTAGATAGTAATCTCTTATTACCCATATGTGCTAAAGGTATTTTGTTTTCCTTGTTTCCAATGGCTGAGTAGTATTCTGTTGCACAAATGTAACAGGAATTTTTATCAATTCTATAGTTGAGGGACATCTGGGATGTTTCCAGTTTCTAGTTATTACAAACAAAGCTGGTATGAACATAGTTGAGGAGATACCCTTGTGATTTGGTGAGGAATTGTTTGAATGTATGCCAAGGGTGGTATGGCTGAGTCTGGAGCTTGAGCTATATCAAATTTTCTAAGATATCGTCAAATTTGTCAAATGATTTTTCAGCATCTAGTGAGATGATCATGTTTTTTTTTTTCTTTCAACTTGTTTATATGGTGAACTATGTTGATGAATTTTCATATGTTGAATCATCCCTGAATTCCTGGGATTAAGCCTACTTGATCATGTTGTATGATTCTTTTGATGTGTCCTTGGATTTGGTTTGTCAGTATTTTAATAAGTATTTTTGCATCTATGTTCATGAGGATAATTGGTCTGAAGTTCTCTTTCTTTGTTGGGTCTTTTGTGATTCAGGAATCAGGGTGACTGTGGCCTCATAGAATGAGTTTGGCAGTGTTACTTCTAATTCTGTTTTGTGGAAGAGTTTGAAGAGTATTGGTATTAGCTCATCTTTGAAGGTCTGGTAGAATTCTGTGCTGAAACGATCTTGCCCTGGGCTTTTTCTGGTTGGGAGATTTTTAGTGATTGTTTCTATTTCTTTAGGGAGTTATATGGCTGTTTAATCTATTAAACTGATCTTAATTTAACTTCAGAAGGTGGAATCTATTGCCCATTTCACTTAGGTTTTCAAATTTGGTGAAGTATAGATTTTTAAAGTAGGACCTAAAGATTCTCTGGATTTATTCAGTGTCTGTTATTATTTCTACCTTCTAATTTCTGATTTTGTTGATTTGTGTTTTTTCCTTCTAATTTTCATTAATTTGGCTAAGAGTTTGTCTATTTTGTTGATTTTCTCAAAGAACCAACTCTTGGTTTCATTGATTCTTTGTATCATTCTTTTTGTTTCTAAGTTGTTGATTTCAGCCCTAAGTTTGATGATTTCCTGCCTTCTGCTCCTCTTGGGAGTGTTTGCTCCTTTTTTTCCAATTCTTCCATTTCAGCTGTTAATTCATGAGCTGTCACAATTTTCTTTAAGAAGGCACTTAGTGCTATGAACTTTCCTTGTAGCACAGCTTTCATTGTGTCCCATAGGTTTGGATATGTTGTGCCTTCATTTTCATTGGATTTTAAGAAGTCCTTGATTTCCTTCTTTATTTCTTCCCTGACCCAGTAGTCATCGAGTAAAGAGTTGTTCAATTTCCATGAGTGTGTAGGCTTTCTGTTATTTCTGTTGTTGTTGAAGTCCAGCTTTTTTTCCATGGTGGTCTAATAAGATACAAGAGGTTATTTCAAATTTCTTGTATCTGTTGAAGCTTGCTTTGTGTCTGACCTCATGCTAAAAGTTCTGGAGAGAACAGGCATACAAGGACCATACCTAGAAATAATAAAGGCGATATACAGCAAGCCAGTAGCTAACATCAAATTAAATGGACAGAAATTTGAAGCATTTCCTCTAAACTCAGGGACAAGACAAGGATGCCCACTTTCGCCATATCTCTTCAACATAGTACATGAAGTTCTTTCTAGAGCAATAAGACAGCTAAAGGAGATCAAGGGGAAACAAATTGGAAACAAGGAAGTCAAATTATCCCTATTTGCAGACGATATGATAGTTATACATAAGCAACCCCAAAAATTACTCCAGAGAATCCTTACAGCTGATAAACACCTTCAGCATGGTGGCTGGATACAAAATTAATTCATCCAAAATTTATAAAGAACTCAAGAAATTAAATGCCAAGAAATCAAATAATCCAATCAAAAAAAAATATGGGGAACAGAGCTAAACAGAAAATTCACAAAGGAAGAATCCCTAATGGCTGAGCGACATTTGAAGAAATGCTCAGCATCAGAGAAATAAAACTTAAGACAACTCTGAGATTCCATCTCACACCTGTCAGAATGGCTAAGATCAAAAGCTCACATGACAGCACATGCTGGTGAGGGTGTGGAGAAAGAGGAACCCTTCTCCATTGCTGGTGGGAGTGCAGACTTTTCAACCACTATGGAAGTCAGTCTGGCGATATCTTAGAAAACTTAGAATAGCTCTGCCATGGGACCAAGCCATACCACTTCTAGGTATACATCCAAATGATTCCTCACCGAATTACAAGGAAGTTTCCTCATCTATGTTCATAGCAGCCTTATTTGTAATAGCTACATATTGGAAACAACCCAGATGTCCCTCAACCACAGAATGGATTAAAAAATTGTGGTACATCTACATGATGGAATACTACTCAGCTCTCAGAAACAACAAAATCACGCAATTTGCAGCCAAGTGAATGAAACTATAGAAGCTCATCCTGAGTGAGCTAACCCAGACTCAGAAGGATGCACATGGCCTCTATTCACTTTTAGTTGGACTTTAGCCATATAGTATAGGACATCTATACTACAACCAATGCACCAAAGGGAACATGAACAAAGAGTTTTTTTCCTTTCAATGAGACACTTTGTCCTAGTGGTGCTTCCTTGTAGGCCCCCAGTGTATGAGGAGGCTCTTGGCCCTCATATGACTGCTGAACTGGGGTGGGGGACTGTTATGTAGGGACACTCCACTCTAGAGGCATGTGATAGAAGGAATAGGGGGGTAGAGTATGGAAGGGTGGCACTGGAAGGGGTGGAAATATAACCACCCCTGTGATTGAGATATAACCTGAAGTAATAAATAAATAATTATTTTAAAAAGATATAGTCAAATTGATTTCTACAGTGGTTATACAAGCTTGCCTTCTCAGCAGCAATGCAGGAGTGCCCCCTTTCTACACAACCTCATCAGCATGTGCTGTCACTTGGAATTTCTGATCTTAGCCATTCTGACAGGTGTCAGATTCCAACTCTGAGTTGGAATCTCAGAGTCATACAATTTGCTGCCAAGTGGATGGAACTAGAAAAGCTCATCCTGAGTAAGGTAACCCAGACCCAGAAATATGCACATGGCATCTATTCACTTATAATTGGGTTTCAGCCATATACTACAGGATAACTATCCTACAACCAACAGGCTGAAAGGAATAGGAACATAGACTTTGTTACCTGTTAGTGGAACACTTTGTCCTAGTGGAGCTGCCATGTAGGCCCCCAGTGAAAGATAAAGCTCTTAGTGCTCTTATGACTGCTGAACTGAAGGGAGCTGATATGTATGGCACCCCACACCGGAGGAGTAGAATAGGTGGGAGAAGGCAGATAGGGTGGGAGGTTGGGCCCAAGAGGGTTGGAGGGTGGGGACTGAGATGGCAATATAACTTGAAGTAATAAATAATCATTTTAAAAAAGATATTTTGTTGCTTTTCACATCTCAGTTATGCTTAGAATACTGGAGATCAGTTAGTTCAGCATCAGTGACATTTAGATCTAACCCCAAAAGACATTTTTCACTATTGTCAGTGTGCTGTGGTGGTTACACAGGTAATTTTGCAGGTTCTTTCAATGTTAAACTCTCTCAAGTCAATAATAAATCTGAGTGAAAAGTAATTACGGTTATATAGGGTACTTCTACAGATACTCTCTACCAGATAATCCTTTGGAAACCCATTCTACTTGTAAGTTACAGAGTTCCCTCCCATCACAAAGCAGCCAAGTATGTGTGTATCCTGAGGTGCTCCCCAAGGCATCAACATGGGTAGCAACTCTGTAGCTATTATTGATGAAATATGTTAGAAAAATAGAGGAGACTTGCACAGTCCTCCCTCTCACCATCAGTACTATAATAGTCAATACCAGAGTTCTCCCAGAAGCCTTTAACATTATTTTTAAAGATACCCAAGGACTCAGAAATAATAGAATGACTAGAAGGCATGACCTGACACTAAACTGTTAATTCAACAAGTGATTTCTTAGAGCACCTGTAGAATAATCTTTGCACTAAAAACAAACAAAACCTCTATTAGTTGCCACTGCACCAAGTAGCATGGAAATGTTCACTAGCTTTCTCCACTTTCATTTCTCATTCACAAAAAAAATAGAGAGCCTGGTCAAAGGCTGGTCCTTTTTTTTTTTAGAATTCTATTAAATTACAAATATACCATTCATTTTCATTTTGTATTAGATTTTCTTTCTAAAACATAAATAAACAAATCATATGGAATCAGTCCTTCATAAATTTCAGGCTGTTGAGCTGTTACTCCTTTAAAACGCAATTATCTTCTGCTGGGGCATGCACAGTGTGCAAGCACTGCATTCCTCATTAAAGAACTTAGCTCTTCCCCAACCAGAACACTGACACATAAAGGAGGCCACCTTACCCTAAAAAATGGACCTTGTACCAAAAGGCCCCCGGTTTCTAGTGTACTGTGGGTCAGAATACACATTTTTGCTATTTTACGTAGAATATTAAGCTCATCACTGAGTAAAATGCCTGGAATGTGATCAAAGAGTAAACAAAGTGTGACTCAATATTTCAGTCAATCACAAGTTAAGGCACTGGAAACATGGTAGGCTGAAGTAATCCAGTCTGGCAATCCCCTTGTAAAATATTTATAAAAGGACCTTTTTGATGAGGAAGGCATCAGGTAAGTTTATTCGTTTTCTATTGATATTTTACACTTGAGTCTTCAAAGTCTCAATATGTCTACAATATTAACTCAAGTCTCAAATTTTCTTTTTAATTGTCAAGTAGTGAAAATGTGCATGTCCTTGGAATGTAACTTTTCATTGAAAATGTTAAGCCATGAAAAAAACAACTACTGAAGTTAATTTTTAAGGCTCTTGATCACTGAGCTGAACAGAGAACACTGAAGCTCATTTAAAGTTGTACCTGTTTGCAGCATTGGAATAACGCATATGGAATTAATTACTGGGATACACCCATCTCTGTCACTTAACCTTTTCAGCACAATCATTTTTCCTATGAAGAAAATTATGAAAGTTTTGAAATTCTGATTAGTAAATGTGTTCAACTATGCTAGCACATAGTTTTGTAGACAAATCTATACAAATATGTAGTACATTATAAAATGAATTTTTAATCCTCATTATTTGATCATGGTATCTACAGTGAGACTTTCAAGTAACTCCAAGAAAGCAGTTGCCTCTAAAAGGCATCTTTGTCTACAATGACTGCCATTGGTATAGTTTTATGCACAAGGGATATGCCGTAGGCTTTGCTTTACCAAGTATCCTTGGTATCCTCTTTATTTTTTTTAACAGAAAGAAGTTTAAAATTTAAAAAAAAAAACTCTTTTCAAACTCTTTATATCACCATGCAGGTTGAGAACAAATCTTATTTCTATAACAAATAAAATACCACCCAATAAATACATCCACATTCTTACATAAACTTTAAAGGTGATTTAAATCAGATTGGTCTAATGATTTGCCAGACAAGGGATATTTGAACCCATGATAATCAGATTAGGAATTCATTATTTCATTTCATGAGGTTTTCTTTCTATTTATAGGTTGCCTAATGCTTAAAAGTAAGCTCATTTTTACCATGGGCAATTTAGTACTTTATGCCATTAATTTCTTTTCAATGAAACAGCATTAATTTCCAGGTTGATTTTCATACTGCCCTTAAAAGCACAACATTTTATACTTGTTTTTCTAAAAGGGTATGTTTTGTTTTATATTTAGTCAGTCAATCATTTCATGTTTTTTGCAGTTTTGTAATATTTGCTTCAATTTTCTTTTTGGTCTTTAAATATCAACAAGAGACTCTTAATAATAGCAGCTAGAGTTAATAAATTCTTCCCTATACAAGGAAACTGCGTTGATCATATAAATACATCACTACACTCAAACAAATTCTGAATTCATGCTCAATATTTCCCATGAAAGATCACTGAAGTTGAAAGTCATCTGATTGAATAATGAAATAAATTACACATTACAACCACTCAATTCTTAAGTACAAACATACATACTAGTATGCTTTAAGATTTAACAATTTGTATTTATTCTTTCACAATGCCTTTATGCATGCAGTGTACATTGATGTATTCTCCCCCCATCTCCCTCATTTATTCTCTTTCCCCTCCCATCAATCCATTCTGCTGATGAGTCTTCCCCCTATTTTCATCTCTCGTAGGTTTGTCTGTAACCCACTCTACTTAATTAGGGTTTCTTGCACAAGCATGGATTGGAAGTTATTTACATGACCATGGACAGTGGACTACCATTGAGGAGTATGTCTGTGCTTCTCTGGGGTTTTGAATACAATGGTATAAAATTATTGTATTAGTTTGAAAGATATAATTTTGTAATAATAGGAAGCCTCTTTAGTCAAGCCCACTGAATTTATCATGGTGCTTTACAAACTTTCGCATGCATTTCTTATAACGTTTCAGCTCAGTGTTGTGATAGTAGCTGTTATTGGCAAGTTTTGCTACCAGATATTCTAATTCAATAATACCATTTTAGTAAAATTTTATATTTTAGTCCAGTAAAGCTTGTTATTATTTTCAAAACCAGGTAATAGATATATAAATAGCCTCATTTTCCAAATTAGGAAACAAAGGTTTGAAAAATATGAATATCTTTGGAATACCAAAACACTTTGAATGCCTTATTTAGTCTCTTGCAGCCTTTACTTTTAGCTTTGAAACTTCTGCAAAACAACATGTACTCAATGCATAACACCAGACTATCCAAACAGAACCCAGAATTGAATACACAGAAAATAACTTGAAAAGCCTCCCATTTGTGTCAAATTTCCTTGAGATGGTAGTAACATTTGCTTTCAGAATAGTTATCTGCCCTTAGTCACATGCACAAAGCACGGGGACAGGGAAGATAACACACACATGTGGTAAAATATGTGAAATCAAAGAGCTTTTCTCTCCTAAGGCACTAATTATAAAACCAACCAATCACAAGACCTTCTGAGAACATGAGGAAAAGTTCAAGCTTGTCACTCTGTTGAAGCTAAAGCAATTGACAGCAACACTCCATGTATCTACCACACTCCATGTATCTGCCACACTCCATGTATCTGCCACACTCCATGTATCTGCCACACTCCATGTATCTGCCACACCCCATGTGTCTGATCAGGTACTATCTGTTCTGAGCCTGAATTTCTGCACATTCTAGCAACCAAAACTATAAAGCTCAGTATGGTCACTACTGGACTGATGATCACACACTGAAGCTGCCTAGGAACCATGGAGATTTAATGATTTTAGGGCCCAGCACGTTCCTGTGTTAGTTTTTCATAACAGTGAGAGGATACCTGAAAGGAACACCTTAAGAGAGGATAAACATCTCTTTTAAAGGGATTCCACTTATCATGGTGGGGAAGATATGGTTTTAAAAGGTTCTGTGGTGGCAGAATTCATAGCAGATACTTGATATGTGATATTGAATTAGAAGAAGAACTTGACCCAGCGTCAAGGGCTGGGTCATAGTACTCAAGGATGTTCCTAGCAACCCACTTCTCTAGCTAAATGCCACCTCCTAAAGGTTTCAAAACCTTACAAAGTGGTACAAACATAGGAGACCAAGTGTTCAAATACACAGGCCTGCAGGCAATATTTTAAACCAATACCATAACCTGCAGGCAATATTTTACACCAATACCATAATGCATACCACTCCAAGATCTTGAATCAGAAAAGGCAAATCCATTAATAGCCACTCTCTACAGATTGCAGCAAATGAAACTCTCTCCACATCCCAAGTTTCTTCCAGAAACTTATAAACTGAATATGACTGAAAAAGGAAGAAGATGAAAAATAAGAAGACAAAGACAAAGGACATTTAGCTTAGTGATTACTGTGTCCACCACAGTTTTCAAGGTGCTTGGTTGTATAACTCAAGTCACTTTTTTAGTGACTTATGTAGCAAAGGCAGAGCCCTGTCATATTTTCCATTCAAGCTTGAAAAAAAACCTCTTAGACTACTTCTGTCCTTTCCTTGTTTTGATTTCTAGCTTTTTTTCTTTTGTTTTATTTTTGTAATAAAAATTATTTAATAAAATAATACAAACTTTCAATTCACTATTTCAAATAGCGTGTTTTGCTTTGCTTTTGTTGAGAATAATTTGTTTTGGTTTCAATATATTCTGATTACAGTTTCCCTTACCCCAATTCCTCCCAGGTCCTCCCAACTTTCCCACCCACATAAATCCACACCTTTTCTTTCTCCCTCTAATTGTAAGACAAACATGTAGTAGTAGTAGTAATAGTAGTAGTAGTAGTAGTAGTAGTAATAAACAATAACAATAAATTAGATAAAATAAAAGCAAACAGAAGAAAAAAAAGCTAAAGTAAAAGCTCCAGAAACACATATGGGTGCAAAGATACACACGTTCACACACACACATAAATTCCATAAAAACACAAAACCATAAATCATAATATATATGCAAAAGACTAATAAGGGGAAAAATGTCCTGACAAAGCACTATGAGATGAAGAACCACTAAAAATGCCATTGAGTTTGTTTTGTGTTGGTCATCCACTGCTAGTAATGAGACCTGGCCTTTATAATGGTTTGTATATCCAATGAGACTCTGTTGCAGAAAACTGATTTTTTATTTATGAACAATTATCAATTAAAGATAGCTTCTGGGTTAGGAATGGGGACTTGTGTTCACTTCCCTTCTCAGCCCTGGGACCCGGTCATACCAGGCTGGTGCAGACCATGTGCATTCTACCACTGATTCTGTGAGTTCTTATGTGTGGTGGTCCTGCTGTGGTTAGAAGACCTTATTCTTTGGTGTCTTCTGTCCCCACTGTCTTTTAAAATCTTTCTGCTTCCTCTTATGCAGGGCTCCCTGAGCCTTGAAGAAAGGATTTGATGGAAACATTCCATTTAGGGCTGAATGTTCCAAGGTCTTTTAATCTCTACACATTGTTCAATTATGGGTCTGTGTATTTGTTTCCATCTACTGCATGAGTTGAGCTTCTCTGGTGACATCTGAGCAGGACACCAATCTGTGAGTTTAGCAGAATGTCCTTAGGAGTCACTTTATTGCTAAATACTTTTACAGTGGTATTTTGTTTTCCCCAGTCCCTGGGATATCTAAAATTATGTCCTTGGCCACTAAGAAGTGTTCATGAGATGGCTTCTGTCTCATGGAGGGGGCCTTAAATCCAATCAGATATTGGTTGGTTAATCCCATAAGCTTTGTGCCAAAATTGTACTAGCACAACTTGTAAGCAAGTCACCAATGTAGATCTGAGGACTTATATCAAACTCCCCATTATGGTTAAATAATAGATTTTAAAAAGCATATTTCATATATAGAAATTACCCTGCAATTGCCACATCACATCCATTCAATTCTCATTTCTGCCATGATAGTCTCTTTCAATATTGCATTTCACACACACAAAGTAGACTGTGGATTAATCATTGGGTAAATAATGACCCTATGCAATTTGTAGACTGTTTCTTTCTTGAACAGCATTATAGATTCTGCAGGCCTTGGACTTAGGAGCCTTTCCTTTTTTCCCATTATGTATAAAACCAAGCTCATTTTCATCATTCTGAAGAGTAATGTTCTTCTCCCTTAGAAACTTTCTTCTGATTAATATACTGAACTAGCCTTTCCCAGATTAAATGACCATTTTATATGGCACCTCTTAAAATTCTTCTCTAGGCAAGTCACTGGTGGCAGAAAAAAAAATCATTCACATCAGACTATGACAAAAACAAAGTCAGTTGGATTCTATTTTCTCCTGTTCCTTTTACTTTCGTAAGACATGTAGAGAAACAACACTTCATAGCCTTCCTATTTTTATGTTCTTGACACACCGTGGACCTGTGTTGGTTCCAGAACAGAACCAACTTTATTTATGAAAAGCTGGTAATTAATAATGAGGTCCTATGACTTGAGTTACAGTTTGAATATTGGCTGGAAACTATTGAGTCATGGCAGCCACAGAAAAGGAAATGAACAGAATATTACATAGGTATTTTAGAGGCGAAAGGAGTTAGGGTTTCTTGTAACACTTGAAGGAAATTCAATTCTGACACAGAGAAGTGAGACATGAGATGCTTTTCTGCATATCCTAGGAGAGGATTTCATAGTGCTAAAGCCTTGCTTTTCCAATGTTACCAAGAGGATCTTTACTTGATTGTTGTGTTCCAAAGCCACCTTGGCAACACCATTAAACTCAGAAAGATGAAGGGTGTCAAGAGTGTTTTGACTGGAGTTGGTTACTTATGGCAGAAGCACCAAAATGGTGTTTTTTGTTTGTTTGGTTGGTTGGTTTAGTTTTGGTTTTGGTTTTTGGGTTTTTTGTTTGTTTTGGTTTTCATTTGTTTATTTGTTTGTTTGTTTTTCAGGATCCTTTATTTTTTAAATTTATTTATTGCGTCAGGTTACATCTCCATCATACTGTCCTCTTTCCACCCCTCCCAGTCCCGCCCTCCCACCCTCTACCCCCTAACACTTCCATCCCACTCCTCTGGAGTGGAGTGTCCCTATATAACAGTCCCCCACCCCAGTTCAGCAGTCATATGAGGGCCAAGAGCCTCCTCATACACTGGGGGCCTACAAAGCAGTACCACTGGGGCAAAGTGTGTCATTGACAGGGAAAAAAAGAAAAAGTCTATGTCCATGTTCCCTTTGGTACATTGGTTGTAGTATAGATATCATGGACTATATAGCTAAAATCTGACTATAAGTGAATAGATGCCATGTGCATCCTTCTGAGTCTGGGTTAGCTCACTCAGGATGAGCTTCTCTAGTTCCATCCATTTGGCACAAATTGCATGATTTTATTGTTTCTGATAGCTGAGTAGTATTCCATTGTGTAGATGTACCACAGTTTTTAAATCCATTCTTCAGTTGAGGGACATCTGGGTTGTTTCCAGTTTCTAGCTATTACAAATAAGGTTTCTATGAACGTAGATGAGGTAATTTCCCTGTAATTTGGTGAGGAGTCATTTGGATGTATACCCAGAAGTGGTATAGCTGGGTCCCAAGGCAGAGCTATTCCAAGTTTTCTAAGATATCACCATAGTGGTTGTACAAGCCTGCACTCCCACCAGCAGTGGAGGAGGGTTCCCCTTTCTCCACACAGTCCCCAGCATGTGTTGTCATGTGAGCTTCTGATCTTAGCCATTCTGACAGGTGTGAGATGGAATCTTAGAGTCGTCTTGAGTTGCATTTCTCTGATGGTTAAGGATACTGAGCATTACTTCAAGTGTCTCTCAGCCTTTAGAAATTCCTCCTTTGTGAATTCTCTGTTTAGCTCTTTTCCCCACTTTTTGATTTGATTATTTGGTTTCTTGGCATTTAATTTCTTGAGTTCTTTGTACATTTTGGATACTAGCCCTCTGTCAGATGTGGGGGTTGGTGAAGATTTTTTTCCCAATCTGTAGACAGCTGTTTTGTTCGAATGACAGTGTCTTTTGCCTTGCAGAAGCTTTTCAGTTTCATGAGGTCCCATTTATTGATTGCTGGTCTCAGGTCCTGAGCTGTTGGTGTTCTATTCAGGAAGTTGTCACTTGTGCCAATGAGTTCAAGGGTTTTTCTGACTTTCTCTTCTAGTAGATGTAATGTGTCCAGCCTTTTGTTAAGGTCTTTGACCCACTTGGACTTAAGTTTTGTTCAAGGTGATAAATTTGTTTGTTTGTTTTAGTTAACCTCAAAAGGAGAAAAAGAGTAGAGAGTGAGAAGTTTCTAGGCATAAACAGACTGTTAAACAGAGTGTTCTCCTGGTCATCTGTAAACCGGTGACATACATGTGTTATCATGAAGTTATCTGGTGGACTTTCATTATCAGTCTTCCAGAAATTCCCAGAAACAAGTCAAGACCTCACCCAAAGTCCAAAGTAAGAATTTGGACTGACTCATGATACTTTCCTTCTACTTAAGCCAAAGTGGAAATTAGTTTCCATTTGTCACCATGCTACTTAATGATATCATAGATTTATTCCTTTCCATCTTTGCTTTAAAATGTATGTTACCTCATTTAACTATGATAATATTTAACATTTTATGTTTATATCTGCTTTCTTAAATAAAAGGCAAAAGCCTTTAAATAGCATCCAAAATAGGTTCACGTAGATAAGACAGTTTATACACGGTGAATCAAAAGTCAGAGGTCAAAGTCTGGATCAAATAGTGAAGGTTCCTGCCTTGTCTTGACTGTCCTTCACAAAGGACTACAACTGTAGGGTGAAATAAACCCTTTCCTCCCCAAGTACCTTTTGGTCATGTTGTTTTTTTCACACTATACAAAGTAGTACTCCACTATTCTGACCTCTGCCACAGCTTCCATTGCAGAACCAACCCTGAATGTTATTCATGTCCTCCCTTCAATTTCCAGTAGACTAAATTCATGTGTGAATCCCTTCCCAAGACAGCTGTTTGTCACCTTCAACCCCTTCCCTAGTCTATAGCAATGCCTAGAGTCAGTGTCTTTGTGAATAGAAACTCTAGAAGAGTTCATAAATAGGCATTCTTAATTACAGAGACATCAGGCTAGCCTTTACAAGAGGTGTTACATGTGTACACATACACATGAATCCAGAGCATGAGATAATTAGCACAGAGTGCAGTCTTGGAAAGAAAGTGAGGAGCAAGGTCTACACAATGGTCCCCAAAGTGTTTACCAGAGTTCCTGGAATTAGGGGTGTTTCTGGGTGTGATAGTTACTATTGATTGGTAGGATCCAAGACCACTGGAGAGATAAGGTTGAAAGCATTACTTTTTGTTTTGTTTTGTTTTTGTTGTTTATTTATTACTTCAAGTTACATCTCCATCACAGTGCCCTCATTCTACCACTCCTGGTTCCACCCTCCCAACCTCTCCTTCCTCTCCCACCCTTCCCACTACTCCAATGTGGAGTGTCCCTACATAGCAACCCTTATTAGTTCAACCCTGAATTGTGGTTTTGCTTCGCTCCCTTCTTCTTTAAACCCCCCCATTCTCTATTCTTCCCAGACTTATGGAAAAACAAGGTCAGCAGTGGTATGTTCCACGCTGAAGGACCTGCTACTGGTTTTCCTGTGATTTGCTTTAATTTTACTTTAATTATAGCTTTGAAGCCATAATTTCTGCTTACTTCCTTTCAGCCTTCTGATGTTGAAGCCATGACATTTATAAAGAACTTTGAGACTCTTAAAGAAATCCATTTTCAACAACACTAAACATGTATAAGGAAATTCATCTTCATATACATTATCACAATGAAGACACAGATAATCTTTTCTGAGAAATTTCATTTATAGAGGATTATCCTTGAAATGTATTAGCTTATGTGAAAAATGATATAATTCAAACATAGCCCTTGACGTTCCAGTTTGAAAAGTCAAAGCAAAGTGAAGCAGTCTAGATGTTGATCAGTAATGGCCTAGCTTGATAATTATGGTTGAACCACACACCAGAAAGTATATATCCATTCCAACAGGGAGGCAGCAATGTAAGTGTGGTAATGGGAATGATAACTGAAATAGCTAAAGTGGAACAACCACTTGAAGCATACTCAGAGTACAGCGACCAAATGTTGAAAACCAAATCATAACAGACATCAGTTTCCCTGGAGAAGGAGAACAGATGAGTGAGTGGAACGTTTGATCCTCATGATTATTTAAAATGTTGGAGTTCATACTCTGTGGAAAAAATGTATTAAAATAGTTTACAGTTATTTTCAAATAATTTAAAAGGAATTACTTCCCCTTCTGCCATATTAGTTTTACCTAAATATATACCTGGAAAAGAAAAATAGTAAACAACTAAGAAATATATAATTAGGTTTTGTTCCTCTAAGACAGTATTTCAAGAATTAGAAATAGCATACATGATGGGTTAAGTAGGTATTTATAATAACTCCCTTATAAAGTTTCTCTACAAGACTAGAACATAGGCTTTATGTTTTTATGTCATAGTAAAGATGTAAGCTGTTAACTCAATGAATCAGTTTGAGCTTAAATGCTCTATTGATCTAGAGTCATACCAATAATATTTACATAATTGTTTACTACTTTGAGTAGTATAGCAATGTAGTTTATGACACTTCAGTGTCTGGAACATCCCTTCACTTTTGCTGAGCATTTTTAAAGGAAATTAGAAGCTCACATGAGGCAGAGAGTTTTATATGTGATCATCATTGAAACTTTATGCTTTGATTTTTACTTCCAGTCT
Source organism: Lophiomys imhausi (assembly GCA_907164525.1). Classification (NCBI taxonomy): domain Eukaryota; kingdom Metazoa; phylum Chordata; class Mammalia; order Rodentia; family Muridae; genus Lophiomys; species Lophiomys imhausi. The sequence goes on along the minus strand of CAJQZJ010000153.1, from coordinate 1,141,005 downwards.
ATGATAGTAGTAATTTCTGTACCAAAATTCTAAAGCCTAGGATTTATCTCATATATTTTTAGTGCTCCAATTGATCATATTCAAGACCCATTATCTCTAAAAAATGCATTTGATGCTTTTGACTTATAAATAAATAAAAGACTGGGAAGGATCTTATCCACAAGAAGCTAATAATTCATACTGGAGATTTATTATAAGCACAAATATGATACAAAATGTAGTAGATAAAATAAGAAGAAAATGTAATATCATGATATCTTCCAACAGCATTCCTGAAAATAATAAAAAAATAGAAAATAGTAATAAAACACATTGATGGGTGAATATAGATAAAATCTGGCAAATATATATAACAGTATATTTTATTTTATTAACACCCATTGTTTTATATGTGATATTTTATTATTGCTATTATTTAATAATTTATATAATATTCAGCATTAGGAATGGAGAACTGATACATGTTATAGCATGCAATAACCTTGAAGATACTGTACTAAATACAGAAATTACAAAAAACCTCACTGTATAATCCCATTTATACATAAGATAGTTATATTTATAGAGATAGGAAAAAAATAATGGTTGCCAGCAGTTGACACTGGAGGAAAGGCTGAACCATTGTTAAATGAGTACAGTTAAATGTTTTCAGTTTGAAAACAGGTACTACTTACAGTGCAGTGAATGAGGTTTGGAAAATGGTGAAAGTTGGTGTCTCACTCTGGATACCCTGGATATTTGTACATGAGGCAGTTAATCACATCGATGAAACAGAAGCTGAATATATTCATATATAGGAATAATATCTAGAATTCTGATTACATACTGACTATATAGATTATATATAGACTATATAGACTATAAAGATTATAAAGCCTACTACTATCGAATCAGTAGATCTGATGCTGGAACCATTTTGGTAGGGAAAGAGCCTTTTTTAAATGCTAACTGCTCTCAGTAACACTGTGTACCACCTGTGAGAAGCTGTTGATGTTTCTGATTCATGTATAATTGCTAGTTGTATAGCAAGATTCATTAAATTTGTATTCCAAATGGATGAATTTATCAATACAACAATTAACACTTTTATAAAGTGTGGCACTCTGACCATGTGCTCTGGGGATGATAGATAAACCTTGTCTAGCTAAGCTTACATAGAAACTTGTTTCACCTTCTAGAAGTCCACAAAACTTTGTGTTCAAATATATTAAACAATAAGCATCTCTCTCTCTCTCTCTCTCTCTCTCTCTCTCTCACACACACACACACACACACACACACACACACAAATGAAAATATTCATTGCCTTCTTTCTCCTAACATTTCCTTACCCACTGCCCACCCTAGAAGTGCAGATTATAATTTGCTTTCAAAACCTTCTATGTTCCTAAAATGCTTACTTGCATTTAAAGCTTTCTATCTAAAAGTATGGACCATGATATACATTCAAAGAGCCCTAAGGAAATACTATTATTATCACTGACACTCAAATTTGAAGACATAGGAATTAATCTCTTAACTCATTAAACTCCCCTTCACTAACATAAGATCATAAGCTTTGGGTGAGCTTAAATTCTTTAAGTACACAAAGACATGCTTCCATATATCTCTAATAACAGGACTCAATAACATAGCATGATCCAACAGAATGATTATAATAAAATTTTCTTTGTGTCAGATTAGATACTTTGTATATCAGTTTAAGCAGGAATGAGGCCGCCGCATAAAGCACTGGTCACTTGTTCCTGGGATTCCTGAAAAGAAATAAAAAGCACCAGAGGAAATGCTGAAATTATTTTTTAAATAATTAAATTAATCATTGTTCAGAACGTAGTAACTAGCCACATTCCTGTATCCCTTCTTCCTGCTCTAATGTCCCTATATATAAGGTATACAATGCAGACTTTCTTTTTATTTCTGATACCCAAAATGTTGTCATATAATCAGTAACTGCACAAAAAAGATGCAGTTCATTTAGATTTATTGAAGCCTAATGGAACCCAATGATCCTGGATATGGACATCCTCTCTCTGCATTGTTAATTTAAAATATTGCATAATAAATGTCACTATATCTATACAATGGATCTATATCTATAATATAGATGGATCATGACCACCGAAATGACTACAAACCTCTTAGTAGCTGTAATTATTCATATCAAAAGTTATAACGGGGGATCCAAGATGGTGGCGGCCTGCATGGATGCATTTTGAACTTGGGGAAAACAGGCATAAAGCCACAGAGTTATAAGATGCTGTGGAATAATCTGAGTGACTCGATCCCGCTGGGTTTTACCCAGCTACCCAGGGACCATTAAAAGTCCCTGGGCAGGACTCTCCTCCCCTCTCTCAAACATGCACGGAAGCCACTGAATCCAGGAATTGGGAACCCCCACCAGGAGAGACGCCAAGTAAGATCCACTCTAATACCCAGTGGGCAGATTCGAACCCCACACAGGGTTACTCACCAGTCTACTGGGCCCCCAGATCCCACGCAGGCGTTCCAGCTATTTAGCGAAAGGTTGTGGATCCATGGGAGTACCATACACTCTAAGCAGTGCTCCACAGCAGCAGGGCACACAGCGGCTGGGTGCACAGTGGCTGACGGTTCCACAACAGGTCAGCCCAGCTGCCAGCAGGTCCACAGCTGCATTTTGGAAAGCGCAGGCATATTTGTGCTCCCCCAGAGGGGAGTTGGACATACATGCAGGCCCCTATATTAGATTTACAGTCATTGGAAAAAAAACGCTGCAGCGGGACTGAGCAGCAGGATACTCTTCCAGCTGCAGGTTACGTGGCAGCTTGACTGCTATGTACCAGAACTTGGAAGAGAGTGGCCCCATTTGCCAGTATCCAAAGCCAGCTCCACATGCACATAGGTGGAGCTGTGAGAGTGTCAGAAAAGGTAGCAGGGTTGGAAGGTGGATTTGCCCTCCACAGAGTCCAAGCCCTGGACAAATTGTGGGGTTATTATTATTAGACTCTTTTGCTAGTGCTGGCCCATCCAGAGGAAACCAGAGCTTAAGCATATACAGCTCCACCCCTGGAACAGTGAGGTTTTGACCTGGGAGACATTGCTGAGTGACTCACCTTAAGGGCATGGAGTCAGGTCCTTCCAACACTCCAACAGGCAGTCTCAACCCCCAAACTTGGGACCTCCAGAGTCCACAGAATCTGTGCCTGAACACACAGGACCATACCACCAGAGCCACTGCAGGCTGAACACTCAATGTGCAATATAGAGAGCTCTGACTTGTGAACAGTGAAGCAATCCCGGGCCGTTCCTCGTTGCCTTGGAATAGGCTGCACCAGCTCACAGTGCTTCTGGCTATTAGATGCACATTGACCCTGAGAACCACCAGTGAACAGCCGGGGAGGACCACAAACACAGACCAACATGTAAGCTGCAGAGGAGCTACAACCCAACAGCCTAAGGCCTGCCAACCTGCACTGTCATCTATACGAAGACAAGTTGGATCCAAGGAACCTACAGGAACACATCACCATCACAACCCCTCACCTGAGTCCCCAATTGAGACAAACAGGAAGGGGTGAGCTCTCGGAGACACACTGAGACCTCCAAACAAGGCCCCATCCAACCAGTGGAAAGCAACAGATCACCAAGCAATATGACTGCTACAGCAACGTGCCCCCTTTGGCTCCAAGCCCAGAAGACAACAGGAGCAGACAGATAAGCACAGCCAAATGGCAAAAGGACATCAGAAAAGCAGAATCAATAAAAGCCAGGGAATTATGACCCCAACAAAATTCAGCGATGCTAGTACAGCAGGCTCTGACCACTTTACCACAGATGAAACACATGAGAACAACGACAACTCTACATTCTGGAAAGTGATAGAGTCCTTTCAAGAAGAATTTAAATCTATGAAGGAATTCAAAGAGTCCACAATTTTACAAGCAAAAGCAATGGATAATACCACTAAAGAGCTCCAAGCCAAAGTGGCTCAAATTGAACAGAAAAGAGACAAGGCAATGAAAGATTTAAAAGAGATGAAAGATTTCCAGGCAAAGACAAACAAATTGGAGCAGGAGATATACAAAATGAATAAAATCTTTCAAGACATGAAACTGGAAACAGAAGCAATAAAGACAACACAGTCAGAGTTAAGAGGGGAAATAGAGAATCAAGGGAAGAGAACAGGATCTACAGACATGAGAACCAAAAATAGGATACAAGAGATGGAAGACAGAATCACAGGCCTAGAAGATATGATGGAAGAAATCAGTACAACATCCAAAGAAAAAGAAAAAAAGTCCTCACCCATAACATCCAAGAAATCAAGGATTCAATGAAAACACAGAACCTGAGAATTATAGGCATAGAGGAAAGAGAAGACTCCCGACTCCAAGGTCCAGGAAACATCATCAACAAAATCATGGAAGAAAACTTCCCAAACCTAAAGAAAGAGGTGCCAATAAAATTCCAAGAGGCTTACAGAACACCAAACAGATTAGAACAGAAAAGAAACTCCTCTCGCCACATAATAATTGAAACTCCAAATGTAGAGAACAAAGAAAGAATATTAAAAACCATAAGAGAAAAAGGTCAAGTAACGTATAATGGCAGACTCATCAGAATTACACCTGACTTCTCCTCAGAAACTCTAAAAGCTAGAAGGGCCTGGACAGATGTCTTACAAGCCCTGAAAGAACATAGGTGCCCAGCCAGACTACTATACCCAGCAAAACTCTCTATCAACATAGATGGAGAAAACAAGATATTCCCATGACAAAATCAAATTTAAACAATATCCACAAATCCAGCCCTACAGAAGATCCTAGAAGGAAAATTCCAACCCAGAGAAGATAACTACACCCAAGAAAACAGAGGAAACAGAAAACTCCACAGAAACTAAACCGAAAGAAACACAGAATCGCCACCTATACCAAAAAAAAAAAAAAAAAAAGGGAAATAACAATCTCTGGTCACTAATATCCATAAACATCAATGGAATCAGCCCCCCAATAAAAAGACACAGGCTTGAAGATTGGATCCGTAAAAAAGACCCATCATTTTGCTGCATACAAGAAGCACATCTTACTAACAAAGATAGACACTATCTTAGAGTAAAGGGCTGGGAAAAGGTTTTCCAAGCAAATGGACCCAGGAAGAAATCTGGTGTAGCCATCCTAATATCAAGCAAAATAGTCTTCCAACTGAAGTTAACAAAAAAAGACAGAGAATGGCATTATATACTCCTTAAAGGAAATATTCATCAAGAGGACATCTGAATATTGAACATCTATGCCCTAAATACAAAGGCACCTACATTTGTAAAAGAAACTCTCCTAAAACTTAAATCGCACATCAGTACTCACACATTAGTGTGGGAGACTTCAACACCCCACTCACAACAATGGACAGATCATCAAGACAGAAACCAAACAGAGAAATAACAAGTCTAACAGAGCTCTTGAACCAAATGGACCTAACAGATATCGACAGAACATTTCACCCAAACACAAAAGAATACACCTTCTTCTCAGTACCACAGGGAACCTTCTCAAAAATCAACCATATAGTTGGATACAAAGATACCCTGAACAGATACAAGAAAATTGAAATAATACCTTGTATCTTGTCAGACCACCATGGAATAAAGCTGGACTTCAACGGCAACAGAATCAACAGAAAGCCTACACATGCATGGAAATTGAACAACTCTTTACTAGATAACTACTGGGTCAGGGAAAAAATAAAGAAGGAAATCGAAGACTTCATAAAAACCAAGGAAAATGAAGGCAAAACATACCCAAACCTATGGGACACAATGAAAGCTTCACTACGAGGAAAGTTCATATCAGTAAGTGCCTTCAAAAAGAAATTGCGACAGCTCATATTATCGAATTAACAGCTAAACTGGATGAATTGGAAAAAAAAAAGAAGCAAACACTCCCAAGAGGAGCAAAAGGCAGGAAATCATCAACTTAGGGGCTGAAATCAACAACTTAGAAACAAAAAGAATGATACAAAGAATCAATGAAACCAAGAGTTGGTTCTTCGAGAAAATCAACAAAATAGACAAACCCTTAGCCAAATTAACTAAAAGACAGAGGGAAAAACCTAAATCAACAAAATCAAAAATGAAAAGGGAGAAATAATAACAGACATTGAGGAAATTTAGAGAAAATTTAGGTACTACTTTAAAAATCTATACTCCACCAAATATGAAAACTTAAGTGAAATGGATATTTTCTTGATAGATTCCACCTACCAAAGCTAAATCAAGATCAGGTTAACATATTAAATAGCCCTGTAACCCCTAGGGAAATAGAAACAGTCATTAAAAATCTTCCAACCAAAAAAAAAAAAAAAAAGCCCAGGGCCAGATGGTTTCAGCACAGAATTCTATCAGACCTTCAAAGAAGAGCTAAAACCAATACTCTTCAAACTCTTTCACAAAATAGAACCAGAAAGAACACTCCCAAACTCATTCTATGAGGCCACAGGTAAACAGTTCATTGATTCTTTGTATCATTCTTTTTGTTTCTAAGTTGTTGATTTCAGCCCTAAGTTTGATGATTTCCTGCCTTCTGCTCCTCTTGGGAGTGTTTGCTTCTCTTTTTTTTCCCAATTCATCCAGTTTAGCTGTTAATTCGATAATATGAGCTGTCACAATTTTCTTTTTGAAGGCACTTAGTGCTATGAACTTTCCTCGTAGCACAGCTTTCATTGTGTCCCATAGGTTTGGGTATGTTGTGCCTTCATTTTCCGTGGTTTTTATTCCTAAACCACACAAAGACCCAACAAAGAAAGAGAAATTCAGACCAATCTCCCTCATGAACATAGATGCAAAAATACTTAATAAAATATTAGCAAACAGAATCCAAGAACACATCAAAAGTATCATACACCATGATCAAGTAAGCTTCATCCCAGGAATGCAGGGATGGCTCAACATATGAAAATCCATCAACGTAATTCACCACATAAACAAGATGAAGAAAAAAAAAACCACATGATTATCTCACTAGATGCAGAAAAATCATTTGAAGAATCCAACACCCCTTCATGCTAAAAGTTCTGGAGAGAACAGGCATACAAGGATCATACCTGGAAATAATAAAGGCAATATACAGTAAGCTAGTAGCAAACATCAAAGTTAATGGAGAGAAACTTGGAGCATTTGCTCTAGACTCAGGGACATGACAAGGATGCCCACTTTTGCCATATCTCTTCAACATAGTACTTGAAGTTCTTGCTAGAGCAATAAGACAACTAAAGGAGATCAAGGGGATACAAATTGGAAACAAAGAAGGCAAATTATCCCTATTTGCAGACGATATGATACTATACATAAGCGACCCCCAAAATTCCACCAGAGAACTCTTACAGCTGATAAACACCTTCAGCAAGGTGGCATACAAAATTAATTCAAAAAATAAGAAGCCCTTCTTTATACAACAACAAAAAAATGGACTGAGAAAGAAACTAGAGAAACAACTCCTTTCAAATAGCCACAAACAATATAAAATACCTGGGGGTAATTCTAACCAAGCAATTAAAAGACCTATACAACAAGAACTTCAAGCCCTTGAAGAAAGAAATTGAAGAGGCCATCAGAAGTTGGAAAGATCTCTCATGTTCATGGATAGGTAGGATCAACATAATAAAAATGGCCATCCTGCCAAAAGCAATATACAGATTCAATGCAATTCCTATCAAAATACCAACACAATTCTTTATAGACCTGGAAAAAGCTATTCTCAATTTCATATGGAACAAAAAAAAACATAGAATAGCTAAATTAATCCTGTACAATTAAAAAAAAAAAAAACAACTGGAGGTATCACCATCCCAGATTTCAAGCTGTACTACAGAGCTATAGTAGCAAAAACAGCATGGTACTGGTATAGAAACAGACCAGTGGATCAATGGAATCAAATTGAAGACCCAGAAATGAACCCACACACCTATGGTCACCTAATCTTTGACAAAGAAGCCAAAACCGCACAATGGAAAAAGGACAGTATCTTCAACAAATGGTGCTGGTCCAACTGGATGTCCACTTGTAAAAGAATGAAATTAGACCCACACTTATCACCTTGTACAAAACTTAAGTCCAAGTGGATCAAAGACCTTAACATAAGGCCGGTCAAACTAAATCTACTAGAAGAGAAAGTGGGAAAAACCCTTGAAATCATTGGCACAAGTAACAACTTCCTGAACAGAACACCAACAGCTCAGGACCTAAGACCAACAATCAATAAATGGGACCTCATGGAACTGAAAAGTTTCTGCAAGGCAAAAGACACTGTCATTCAAACAAACAGCTTCCTACAGATTGGGAAAAAATCTTCACCAACCCCACATCTGACAGAGGGCTAGTATCCAAAATTTACAAATAATTCAAGAAATTAAATGCCAAGAAACCAAATAATCCAAATAAAAAATGGGGGTAAGAGCTAAACAGAGAATTCACAAAGGAGGAATTCCTAAAGGCCGAGAGACACTTGAAGAAATGCTCAGCATCCTTAATCATCAGAGAAATGCAACTCAAGATGACTCTAAGATTCCATCTCACACCGGTCAGAATGGCTAAGATCAAAAGCTCATATGACAGCAGATGCTGGCAAGGGTGTGGAGAAAGGGGAACCCTCCCCAAGTGCTGGTGAGAATGCAAGCTTGTGCAACCACTATGGAGGTCTGTCTGGTGATATCTTAGAAAACTTGGAATAGCTCTGCCTCAGGACTCAGCCATACCACTTCTGGGTATACATGCAAATGACTCCTCACTGAATCACAAGGAAGTTTCCTCATCTATGTTCATAGCAGCCTTATTTGTAATAGCTAGAAACTGGAAACAACCCAGATGTCCCTCAACTGAAGAATGGATTTATAAAAAACTGTGGTATATTTACATAATGGAATACTAGTCAGCTATCAGAAACAAGGAAATTATGCAATTTGCAGCCAAATGGATGGAACGAGAAAAGGTCATTCTGAGTGAGCTAACCCATACTCAGAAGGATGCACATGGCATCTATTCACTTATAGTCGGATTTTAGCTATACAGTACAGGATATCTATACTACAACAAAGGCACCAAAGGGAACAGGAACATAGACTTTTTATTCCTGTCAATGAGACACTTTGCCCTAGTGGTGCTGCCTTGTAGGCCCCCACTGTATGAGGAGGCTCTTGGCCCCCATATGACTGCTGAACTGGGGCGTGGGACTGTTATGTAGGGACACTCCACTCCAGAGGAGTGGGGTGGAAGGGTTGGGGGTAGAGGGTGGGAGGGCTGGACAGGGAAGGGTCGAAAGAGGACAGTATGATGGAGATGTAACCTGAAGCAATAAATAAATATATTTTTAAAAAGTTATAACAATCTTTGCAAAGTGTTTTTCAAAATAACATTTAAAGTTTGCTAGTATTTTTGTAAATAGTAAAGAGATTCTTCTAGGAAGATTAAGAGAATTTTGAGCATTCTCTTTTGTGCTTCCCTAGAAAAGCCATCTTATGGTATCACAGGGACTCTCATTTCTTAAAACTAAACCTTGAACTCTGACCTAAAATTACTAACCTAAACTGACCTTAAAATTTTGACCTAAAAATAACATACCTAGTGGGATAAATTAGTACAGCAGAAGTAACATCAGGTTTGAACAAGTTTTCTCTATTTGAAACTTATTGTTTCCTTTTCAACAACGTTAAGAAAATAATATCTTCAAATTGGAAAAGGTAGTTGTAAAGGTGCCTACTATCTTTTTTTAATAATTTATTTTTTATTAATTCAAGTTACATCTCAGTCACAATCCCCTCCCTACTCCCCCATCCAGTCCCACCCTTCCACCCTCCTCCCCCTCAACCCCCCCATCCTCTTCCCTTTTTTTTTTTTTTTTTAGTTTAAGGTATTTCTTTTTCCCCCCAACAGTTCTCCCTTTCAGTCCAACAAATGGTTCTTTCTCTTATAACTATAAATACAATACAAAACAATAGAAATAAATAGGCCAAAATTATAAGAGTTATATGGCCTAGCATACATTCCCAATGTCCAGTCCATATGTATTTGGCACCTGACTTTAACGTTCTACTATCAAACCATCTCCATGAGTTTAAAGCTCTATATTTAACTCAGCTTTCATACTAACTTGCCTCACAATTTTAAAAATATCTTCTTAGATCCAGAACACCCTCTTGATTCCTAAACAACTCAAAATTTAACTATGAGACTCTAGCTATCTATTCTTCAACCACCTCAGAGACCTGAGAGGAACAAATATATCTGATTATATAGGAAGTGCAGAGCCTGCAGCTTCCAAAACTAAGAAATGACATACCAGTGACTGCCTGGACAGTTCCCATTTTCTCTCCATACATTACAGCATCAATCTTCAGCCGTTAGGCCCTATCTTAAAGGATGCTCCTAGTTCTGATGCTGGAAGGCATTGCTTAATGAAGATGAAGATAAGAGGCATAAATAAATCCCTGAATAGTCAGTCTTCCAGTGCCTTAGACTGCAGGAGTCAGAATTTTTTCATCCACTGCTGCCTGCTTTGGTTGTTCTTAAGAAGTGCTCATGAAAGATAAAGAGTCATGGGTTGCACATACTGAAGTTGGTAGTGACCATAAAAATAAGATATCTCTTACCGATTCATTGTCTCTGTAAGCCGTCTGTGAATTAAATATGCTTAGGTTTTCCAGTCATACAGTCTTGATTAGCTTCATTGTTTTCTTAGAAATATATCAGAAATGATGCTATCAGTGGATTCATGAGCAGGAAGCTCATATATAGGGCTTTATTTTCCCCTTTCCTTTCACCTTGAGCTGTTGTTCTTAGGTTATAATTAGAAGCAAAGACTGGAGCTTTATTCAGAGATAAGATATAAAGTAAAGTTCAAGGATGGGATGTTTTGTTTAATTAATTAACTGAGAAGACAAACAGGAGAAAATCTAAATGATCAGCAATTGGTGTTAGGAATATGAGCTAGCCACATGCAGAAGAATGAAATTAGACCCATCTCTAGCCCATATCTATCAACTTGCACAAAACTGACTCCAAATGAGCCAAAGACCTAAACCTGAAACCTGAAACAATAAAGTTGCAAGAAGAAAACATGGTCAGTATCCTGAATGATTAATATATAGAACAAGACTTTACTGAATAGAACTCAATTTTCCAAGAATTATGGCTAGCTATCAATAAGTGGGACCTTAGAAAATTTATTTTAAAAAGCTCCTGCAGAACTAAGGACACAATCAATCAGGAAAAGAGGAAACCCATAGAATACGACAGAATTTTTATCAACTAGCTATCCGCCTGACAGAGGTTTAATATCTAAACTATGCAAAGAACTAAAAAAACAAATGGCCCACTTGAAAAATAGTCCTGCTACCTGAACAGGAAGTTCTCAAAATAACAATAAAATGGCTGCATAATACTTTTAAAAATATGTTTATTGTCTCTAGCAAGTAGGGCAATGAAAATCAAAATGACTTGAGATTTCATTACTCCAATCAGAATGGCAAAGATCAGCAAAACAGCCTACAACAATTGCTAATGGAGATATTGGGAAAGAGAAACCTTCATTCACTGTTCACAGGATTGCAGCCAGTATGAAAATCAGGGTGGAGAATTTTTAAGAAGCTAAAAATAAATCTATCATACAATCCAGCTCTAGTATTCTTTGGCATATACTCAAAAGACTTGACACCTTACTCCATACTTAGTCATGTTTATTGCTGCCCTATTCATAATATATAGGAAACTGAAACAATCTAAAGGTCCTTCAAACAATGAATACACAGAAAATGTAGTACACACACATATAGAATTCCATTTAGCTGGAAAGAAAAATGAAACCATGAACTCTGTAGGTAAATGGATGGAACTAGAAAAGATCACATTGAGTTGAGGTAACCCAGACCCAGAAAGACAAATACCCCATGTTCTCTCCCATCAGAGGGTCTAGCTCCAAATCTTTAGCTATGAGTACATATTCTGGAGTAATCGCAGAAATCAGGAAAGTGAATATCATCACTGCTGAGGTATGAGAGGGTAGAACAATAGAGAGGGGAATAGCAGACTACAAGAGATCTGACCTTGGAAATGGGAAAAATGATTATGAATAGGAAGGGAGATAAACACAGAAAAGCTATCAGGAGGATAAAATAAAAGTAATGATGTCTGAGTGAGTAAGAATCATACAACTAACTATGCACTTAAAAATCCCATATACGTGCAAGAGTAAAAATATGCATACATTGTTTAAATATAGTTTTCTCATCTGGGATGATAATGATCCCTCCAACAGCAAGATTGTCTAACAAAAAAACCAACTCCAGGCATTAAAATCCCTCTTTTAAGTTCTTGGTCAGGTATATTCAAGAGACTCCCAAAACATACAAGCTATTGCAACTGCCCTTAGTTGCCCAAAGGTGAAAGGATATTCCCTATTGCTGAAAACACCATGTTCTTCAGGCACAGTGTTTAGACCCCTCTGAGCTGGAACTGAAGTTTGTGCTTCTTCCCTGAGAACTAGATTTCATTGTACCAGAAGGCACAATGTAGGCTTCCAGAGGATGCAGGCAACCTACAGCCCTACCCACATATGATGCCTATGAACCACAACAAAGACCAAAATGACAAATGAATCCTAAGGGTACAGTAGTGGCATGCATACCTTAGTAGTAACCAACAGTTCTCTAAGGGGATGGCAGGCAAAGACAGTTATGGAGAAACACAACCAATCAAAATGCACAGTTATGGAGCACACTCCCAACTGATACATTTATGAAATACTCCCTCACCTAGGATTCAGGGAACACTCCAGAAGAGGAAGCAGTAAGAATGCAAGAACCAGAAAAACCAGAGAGTTTGCTGTGAGATTGTGTCTCCTGGTAACATCAGAAGCTAAACCTGTGTAGTCTTACCAACATGACTATCCAAATGTGAATAGAACATTAATGACACCAATAGACATGTCAAACTATATGGGAAAGTCCACAAGACCTCAACCCTACACAAAGAACTACAAGCAACTGAGAAAAGTTGGGAACAGGAGACCTGTCCAGTCTATGTAATGTTACTTGTTTGTATGTTTTCAGCGCTAACCATTTTGCACTGCTCAAAATTGGTATGCTCTTCCCTGGAAGGGCCACCTCTCCTGTTCCAAACTTTCCTCAGCTGTTTTTGATATTTTTTTTTTATTTATTTATTTATTTATTTATTTATTTATTTATTTATTTATTTATTTATTTACTATACATCCCTATTGCAGCTCCCCTCCTCTCCTCCCAGTCCCTATACCTCACTCATCTTCTCCTGCATATCCACCTCCCCTTCTCCTCTGAGAAGGGGGAGGCTTCCCAAGGGAACCAACCTACCCTCACACATCAAGTCTCTGTAAGGCTAGATGCATCATCTCCCACTGAGGCCAAGCAAGGCAGTCCACTTAGGGTAATGGGATCCATAGGCAGGCAACAGAGTCAGGGACAACCCCTGCTCCAGTTGTTAGAGAACTCACATGAAGACCAAGCTGCACATCTGCTACATATGTGCTGGGGGTGCCTAGGTACAGCCCATGCATGCTCTTTTGTTTGTGGTTCAGTCTCTGTGAGCACCCAAGGGCCCAAGTTAGTTGACTCTGTTGTTTTTCTTGTGGAGTCCTTGTCCCCTCCAGGTCCCTCAGTCCTTAACCCTACTGTTCCACAAGACCCCAAGCTCCACCTAATGTTTGCTTGTGGGTCCCTACAACTATTCTGATCTGCTGCTGTGTGGAATCTCTCAGAAAACAGTTATGCTAGGCTCCTGTCTACAAGTATAGCAGAGTATCACTAATAATGTCAGGGCTGGGCTCCCTCTAATGGCATGGGTCTCAAGTTGGGCCAGTCATTGGTTGGCTATTCCCTCAAATTCTGCTCTGTCTTTTACACCTGTACATATTATAGACTGGGCAGATTGTTGGTCTAAGATTTTGTAGGTAGGTTGGTGTCCCAATGCCACCATTGGAAGTCTTGTCTGGTTACAGAGACCCACAGCTAAATATTAAGTGGACCTTGGGGAATCCTATGGAAGTAGATTGAAGGAGCCAGAGGGGTCAAGGACATCATAAGAAAACCTACAGAATCAACTAACCTGGCCCTTAGAGACTGAACTTCCAACCAGAGAGCATGCATGAGATGAAACTAGGCCCTTTGCACATATGTAACAGTTGTGCAGCCCAGTCATCATGTGGAACCCCTAAAGTAGGAGCATGAGCTGACTCTGACTACATGGCCTTCCTTTGGATCTCTTTCCCCTAATGGGAATGCCTTGTCTAGCCACAATAGAAGAAGATGCACCTAGTGTTACTGCAACTTGATATGTCGAGGCCAGTTGATATTTATGGGAGGCCTCCCTTTTTCTGAGGAAAAGGGGAAAAGGGATAGATGGAGGAGGGAAGGTGAGAGAGAGGGTCTGGGAGGAGAGGAGGGAGAGGGAGCTATGATTGAGATCTAAAGTAAATAAATAACAGAAGAAGAAATATGCCCCTAGTAAGCGTGTAACCTCAGTACTGTGGACTTGTTGGCCTTCAGTCTAGCTGTAGGTTCAGTTAAAGATCCTGTCTTGGGAGGAAATGTGGAGAGTGATCAAATAGGACACTCAAAATATGTGAACCCACCTCTCTCTCTCTCTCTCTCTCTCTCTCTCTCTCTCTCTCTCTCACACACACACACACACACACACACACACACACACGAAGAATAACAGAGAAGAACATGAGTATAAATATCCCAAAATTTTAGGTGACCTATATGATTCATACAACTATATTGGTGAATGAAAGCCAATGAAATAGCTTAAGTACCAACTTTCATTCAGTAGATCTCTTGAGGGGGATCTTGAGAAGCCATCCTTTTGTTCCTCTTTCTCTGAGCCTCCAATGCAAGTGATTTTCTATGTCACACTGTGTCCAGTCCAAAGACCTACAGCAATATGACCACTTGACCTTGAACTATATCCTCAAAACCATGTGACAAAATAAACTTTTTTATTAATTTTATTATAATCATTATGAAAAAGATAATTGCACCAGTATTTCCTTATAGTAATGTGAATCTGGATTACATCATTGCCAAAACACAGACAATGATAAATTTTGGGATTATATAAAACTAAAAGGTTTCTGCACAGCAAATGAAATGATCAACAAAGAACTAACAACAGTGTGGTAAAAATATATGCAAGCCACACATTTGAAAAAAAAGGCTAATATTAGGAACTTTTGCAACTCAGAAGCAAGAAGAAAAAAATCAGTTCACATGCACTAACTCAGACTCAGAAAGATACACATGGCATCCATTCACTTATAACCATATAAGATAGCATAGGATAACTATCCTACAATCAACAGACCCAAAGGAATAGGAACATGTACTTCTTTTACCTGTTAGTAGGACACTTCACGCTAGTGGAAGTGCCATACAGGCCTCCAGTGCAAGAGGAAGCTCTTAGCTCTCATGTGACTGATGAACTGAGGGGGGCCGATATGTCTGGGCATATCAGTAAGAGTAGGATAGGTGGGAGAGGGGATAGAGGATGAGAGGGTGGTACCAGGAGGGGTGGAGGGAGGGGTCTGTGATGGAAATGTAAATTGAATTAATAAATGAACATTTAAAAAAACTGAGCAAAAACAGTCAGAAATTACTTTTAAAAGATATTCAAAATATCTTTTTAGGAAAAAAAAAACATGAAAGGCTATTAAAGTCACTCATTATCAAGAGAATACCAATGAAAACAACCATGAACTATCATCAACTGCCTCATACCTATTAGAATGTCTTTTATCAAAAACACATTACTTATCTAGCAGGGCAGATACCAGGACCACAAAGGTAGTTTTCCCAGGTTGAGGGTCATCCATTAGATATTGGGTGTGTAGGCACCTGGAATTTCCCCTAAATTGGGAAACTACTGTGGGTTTTGTGGCAGTAGAGGACTCTACTTGCACTCTATCCTAATTAACAAAAATAAATAAATAGGTGAAGGAAGGGATGAAGAGAAAAGACACTCTTGCTCAGTAGTCATTGGAATGTAAATTAGAGCACTCATAATGGGGTGGGAAGCAGGAATGTGAGGTGGTGTTAGCTAAGGTGAACAAAATTCCAGCTAGAAATCTGAGTGACGTATTGTACAATATGATAACTACAATTTATGCCTCTAGTTTATTCCCATGTTCTCATCAAAACAAATTAACAAACTAGATTAATTTAGTTATTCTAGAATGTCCAAAGGAATAAAAACATCATGTTGTATATTATACATAGGAACAATTTTATCAACGAAAAGTAAGAAAAAAGAAGAAAATTGCTGTCCTAACTCTATCCTAAATGATATGTAGCCATCTGGAATAATCTTTGCAACCTGGACTATCTGTTAAAATGACATTCAGTTGTCTACTCTAAAAGCCCACAGGTATATGTAGAGGCTACAGTCACAGTGGGGACATACTGAAAGCAATGCAGACTATGAGCAATTGGGATGATTTTATATGATGAGATAATATGAATGTATTCTTTGAAATCATGTGTTTAAACCATTTGAAACAAAGGTATAAAGGAAACAGAATAGCATGCATCTCCTTATAAATACTCTATATAAAGAATCATATAATTGTCTTTTTAAAGTTATAATTATACTTCCCTTACTGCAGTTTTTTTTTTTATTTCCGAGATGTTGTTTATAGATCTAATTTTATTTTAAGCACATTAAGGGTACTATCTATTTAAAGTAACTCCCCATTGAACCTTCTATGGAGTAAAGGATGCTTTTAACATGCAAATAGAGAATCCCTATCTAATCATTTTTAAAGCTTTGGTTTTGCATAAGACATTTTCTAGAAGTAGGATATGGCTGTTTGGCTGCCAGAAACATCTGGCAGTTTGCCTGTGGAACTACTCATATCTTCCTTGAGACACATTCAAAGCAGAAAAATTGCTGCCCTCATAGGAAGAAAGAAATAGAGTCCTTTGCACTTGTTCAAGTGCTGAGACATAAAGAGAGGCATAATCTCTCAGATTCCCCCATGATTAGACTCCTCCATTTTCCACAAAAAAAAAGCCTGAAAGCAAGCAGAGGACTTCCAACAAAATAATATACTTAATGAATACAATCTCATATTCTCAAGCTCGGGACTCATTAACACTCATAAATCACACTCCCTCCTAGATAGTTCAAATGCCTCATGCAAGACATTTTGTACAAGATTCTTTGTAACTCTAGCCTTTGGGTTGATAATATTTCAGGTGCTAAAAACATTTCAAATTAAAGATTAAATGTGTGAGAAGTTGTCAGAAACTCAAAACAATTCGAGTTTCTTTGCAATGAGTTTCAAAGAGAAATGTTTCTTAGGTTCCAGATTAATTTCCCAATTATGTCCTCCTAAGTCAAGTCTGTTTCAGAATTCAATATTGCTTAAGCTTGATCTTCAGGTGATTTGATTGGCTGCTAGTGCACATGTTAGCCATGAGAACCACTATTAGAGCAAAGGATTGACTGAAATGCTTCAACCACAGAATTTCTAAAGTATGACTTGCCACATATCAAATTAGAACTACCTCAAGAGATTCTTCTGATAGGTGTTCAATGTTACTGGTTAGGAACTTACACAAGGACTCCACTGTCATCTTTTAACACTAATCCAAATATAATTCATGATTAATCTAACAAAATAAATTTTAAAGCATCTGCAAGAAAAAGAAAGACCTCCCAATCCATAAATCAAGAAATTAAATGTTTTAAGGATTGAGACAAGGATAATGCCATGATAAAGTAACCAATGTAACAACAAAGTGATCAAAAATAATTCTAGAGCCATCCCATGTTTCAATGGCAGTTATGACTCCTGACATTTATTTACTATTAGATTTGAAATAAGTTAATTTTCTGTGCACTTCAGTTGCCTGAAGTATTTACCTATAATAAGATTGACTGTGTGCGGGGGTGGGGAAGGTCCATGTACATGTGTGTGTGTGAGTGTGATTGTATGTGTGTGTTCAATAGAATAAAAGATATAATACTGTAAGCATGTGTGGTGGTAAGAAGATGTGATGCATAGAAGTGATAAAAACCTGACTAAGTGTTCAGTCAATGACACACATAGAACAGCTCTGTAAGCCTCTCTCTACATAGTTATCAGTCTGCTGGAGAAATCAGGAATGGTGAATGTCATGGCCAATGCCAAGATGAAAGGACACCAATGAAGCTTTCTTTTTTTAATATTTATTTGTTACTTCAGGTTACATCTCCATCACACTGTCCTCTTTCCACCCCTCCCAGTCCCGCCCTCCCACCCTCTACCCACTAACCCTTCCATCCCACTCCTCTGGAGTGGAGTGTCCCTACATAACAGTCCCCCACCCCAATTCAGCAGTCATATGAGGGCCAAGAGCCTCCTCATACACTGGGGGCCTACAAGGCACCACCACTAGGGCAAAGTGTCTCATTGACAGGGAAATAAAATAAAAAGTCTATGTCCATGTTCCCTTTGGTACGTTGGTTGCACTATAGATATCATGTACTATATAGCTAAAATCTGATTATAAGTTAATAGATGCCATGTGCATTCTTCTGAGTCTGGGTTAGCTCACTCAGGATGAGCTTCTCTAGTTCCATCCATTTGGCTGCAAATTGCATGATTTCATTGTTTCTGACGGCTGAGTAGTATTCCATTGTGCACATGTGCCATAGTTTTTTTTATCCATTCCTCAGTTGAGGGACATCTGGGTTGTTTCCAGTTTCTAGCTATTACAAATAAGGCTGCTATGAACATAGATGAGGAAACTTCCTTGTGATTCGGTGAGGAGTCATTTGGATGTATACCCAAAAGTGGTATGGCTGGGTCCCAAGGCAAAGCTATTCCAAGTTTTCTAAGATATCACCAGACTGACCTCCATAGTGGTTGCATAGGCCTGCACTCCCACCAGCAGTAGAGGAGGGTTCCCCTTTCTCCACACCCTCACCAGCATGTGCTGTCATTTGAACTTTTGATCTTAGCCATTCTGACAGGTGTGAGATGGAATCTCAGAGTTGTCTTGAGTCACATTTCTCTAATGATTAAGGATGCTGAGCATTTCTTCAAGTGTCTCTCAGCCATTAGGAATTCCCCCTTTGTTAAATCTCTGTTTAGTTCTGTTCCCCGTTTTTTATTGGATTATTTGGTTTCTTGGCATTTAATTTCTTGAGTTCTTTGTAAATTTTGGATACTAGCCCTCTGTCAGATGTGGGGTTGGTGAAGATTTTTTTCCCAATCTGTAGGTTGCCATTTTGTTCGAATGACAGTGTCTTTTGCCTTACAGAAGCTTTTCAGTTTCATGAGGTCCCATTTATTGATTGTTGGTCTTAGAGCCTGAGCTGTTGGTGTTCTGTTCAGGAAGTTGTCACCTGTGCCAATCAGTTCAAGGGTTTTTCCGACTCTATCTTCTAATATATTTAGTGTGCCAGGCCTTATGTTAAGGTCTTTGATCCACTTTCTTTGAAAGCTCTCCCCTCAGCTTTTAGCCTGAATATGACTGTTGAGCTGAGAGGGGCTGATATGTAAGGACACTCCACATTGTAGGAGTGGGAAGAGTGGGAAAGGGAGGAGAGGGTGGGAAAGTGGAACCGGGAGGGGTGCAATGAGGGCTCTGTGATGGAGATGTAACTTGAAGTAATAAATAATCACACACACAAAACAAAAACAAAAAAGAAAGCTCTCTCTCCTGCTCTGCTCTACAGGTGAGAGAAAGCACCAAATGGAATTTGAGATTACACTCTCATTTCCCAAATATACATCCCAGTTTTTAATCACATTTTCAGAAGAGTCTGTCTGTGGAGAAGTGTGGAATCTGGCCAGAGGGCTTGTCAAATCTAATTCTGATGATTTTGTTTTTAATAACAAAGAACATGAAATTTTTTTGAAAATCACATTTGTCTTTAAAACTGTATAGACTGGTTATTAAATAGTGCTCTAAACAGAAAATGAAAGTTCTACAGTGGATTGAGCTCCCATCATATTTGACCCCGGGAAGTTACTACATTTTCCTCACAAGGGAGTCAGGGCATACACTTGGTTTTCTAATGATGAGTACAATAGTGATGATTTGATTCAGAACAAAGCACTTGATATTGCTTTTTAGAAACTTCTAAATGAAGACAAGCAATTAATAACAGAACATTATACTCCAGGAAATTCTAGATTTGTCCTTTACCATACTGATGATAGAAACCAGAATTTTAAAAATTTTCAGTTCTAGTGTTTACTGCTAATATTTACATGATCTGAGGATTTGATGATCCCCAATTTCACACACAGCTTTAAATAAGCCTGACTTGTTTTATGTATGCCAAATTAAGGTGAAAGACTAAGATGCTTCATAAAATGCTGTGAGGGTCTTGGCCCTAGAAGATTTTAACTGAATGAGTGTGGAAACATGGCTAATGGAAAAGAAGGCATAGCAAATTAGAAATTTAGCCTGCACTAAGTTTAAGAAACTGCCTTCCTTTCATTTCATCTGTTTTATTTTTTTAATTAAGCCATTATATTTTGATTAGTGTCTGTAATTTCAATAGGCCCTCCTCCTCAGATAGTAACAGAGGAAAACAAAAGTTCACTATACTATACTAGGCTCCATGGACACCAACTGTAATATTTTTCATGCGCTACTAATAGAAAAAAATAATAATTTTTTAGATGAATTAAACAATATTTCTTAATTAGATGAATCTTTTGTTGTGTGCTTTTTAATGATTTAGTCCATCAAAGGTTGTTTGGAAACATAACTCCCACTCAATAGAATGTTAAGGAGTAGAGTCCAGTAGAAATACTTGTCAGAACCATCCATGAGCAACCCAAATGAAATCCATACCACTCTTAAGAACTTCAGGGTGTTGAGAAGGGGGAGGGTGACAAGAATACAGAGATTGGCTTCTGTAACTGTTGTTTACAATGAAAGGTATAAGAAGATTGTCTGAAAATTTCATGTAAATTCCAGACCATGAGAGAAAATTTGACAGTGACCAGAAACGTTCACTTCCACTGCAAAGTTGTAGTCATTTCAGCCATTACCTAGGCTTTTTTGTGTTGGTTGGTTTTTGTTTGTTGTTATTGTCAACTTTATATAAGCCTAGATATCTTGGAAGAAAGAAATCTTAATTGAGAAAATACTTCCATAAAACTGGCCTGTAGGCAAGGTTTTAGGGCATTTTCTTGATTAGTAATTGATATGGAAGTGCCCCATGTGCTATGGGTGTTGCATTACCGGGCAGGTGGTCCTGGATGGTTTAAGAAAGCAGCTCAACAAACCATGAAGAGCAACACAGTAAGCAGTATCTCCTGATGGCTTCTATACCCGTTTCTGCCTTCAGGTTCATGCCCTTATTTCCTTCATTGATGCTCTGTGGAAGAAGTATCAGAATAAAGCCCCCCCCCCCCAATTGCTTATGGTGTTTCATCAGAGCAATAAAAAGCTAAGATACTATTCAAAGAATAGTTTCAATCTAGTGGTCAACTTAAGCACTTTCTTCCTCTTTGAGAGTTCTCTAAAAGGAAAAAAGAACAATATATGAGCCACATTTTCTCAGATCCTATTGATAGAAAATGTCCATGTATTGAAATGGGCTTGGAATCTTGACTGCATGACTGCCTACATACCAGAGGTACATTATGATAGTAGCATAGCTACTCATGAATCCAGAAGGATGGCATGCAGAGGACAAATGCTTCTAAGGCTCAGTTATCTTCATAAGTTACGAAGGTAGCATACTGAAGGGAGAAGAGCAGAGAGCTTTCAGGTCACAGGAAGAACCTGCTCTTCTGGCTTGGCAAAAGTCCTGTCACTTCAGCCAGAAAATACCTGAACTATTTTGTATATAGATTTTTAAAAAGAATCTGAAGAAAGGAAGAAAGAGAAGTGAGCACTGAGCAGTCTGGGTAAAAAGTTTTGCTACTCAAAGTGGGACCCTGGGGCCAGCAGCATCAGCAGAATCATACAAACTACAACCTAAACATTAATGAGAATGCACATATCAAAAATCTAAAACCTTCATGGTTTCCATACCTTTTCATTTTGAAGAGCATCCATCTGGAAGAAAGACCTGGGTGAAGAAAAACTCAGTGTAAGATCCAAATCACTGGCAATATTTTGAATGAGTGGAGGAGCAAACCAGAGGGTAATAATCTTTACCATAGCTTATGGACACTGGCCTGGTAGGCCCAAAGAAGTGATGGATTTCTCATTCACAACAGACAAAGAATTGGCCAAAAGTGTTAAGATAATCATAACACTGAGGATGGAAAGTGTCGTTTAAACAAAATGAGTTCTAATCCTTTCAAGTAACAGAAAGGTTTTCGAGGTAAACCAGGGCAGAACCTTCTTATAGTTGCTGAGTATGGTTGGGGAGGCAGCAGTACTTGTAGAGAACATGTATATTCCATCTCTTACATGATCATGTATCATGTATCAATGATACAAAGATCATCTCTTAGACAATGATGTATCAATCTTTCAGTAGCAGAAATACAGAACCTTCTTTCATTGACAGGCAACTATGGTTCTCAGTGTATCCTCTAACCTGTCCAGTCTCACAAACTACAGCTACCACTGATTTGCATTACAGACAAACATGCTGATAACATACATGACTTCTGCAAATTTGATGAAAATTAGTTGAGTTATTTGAAAAAGAAATGTCTTTCTCAACAATATGTGCTTAATGAAAATACTGTATGGTTTATATTCTACTTAAAATTGAGTTCCAGGAAAAGGCAGCTTGCCTTTAACAAACTTTGAGTTTTGTTGGTAGTACCAAAATTAAATCTCAATGCTCCATTC
Source organism: Lophiomys imhausi (assembly GCA_907164525.1). Taxonomy (NCBI): domain Eukaryota; kingdom Metazoa; phylum Chordata; class Mammalia; order Rodentia; family Muridae; genus Lophiomys; species Lophiomys imhausi. Next base: position 1,118,187 of record CAJQZJ010000153.1, on the reverse strand, counting down.
AACAATACAGAAAAATGAAATTACATTAGCATGAAAACTCAATTCTACTGCCTGATTGCCCTACACCCTACCATGAACTTCAGCATCTTAAAGAATGTTCGTACAAAATCCTGCAAGTGCCTAGGTATTGCCTCACACAGCACTCATAAGGCTTGTGCCCACCAGGTGTTACCAATCACCTAATACATCTCAGACTGTAATTCATTGTGCACCCTGGGAAGATGCCAAGCCATGCCAGGCATCAAGGTCTCCACCATGTTGTGAAATGTTCTTTAAAGAAATAAATACCTGTCCAAAGTGCTGTCTCCTGGGGTACATGGGTGAGAAAATCCACTACGATGCTCAATACATCCTGATCTTCCTGAAGTCATAGCTGAGCCAAAACTAGAATATATCTGAAACATAACTAAAGAAAAAGAAATACAGTGAGTTCCATTAGACAATCATGGAATTAGAGACTAGTGTACTATGCTTTTCTTTCCTTGAAGACTTTCATTTCCAGTCAAAATCTCTCTCTCTCTCTCTCTCTCTTCTCTCTATCTCTCTGTCTCTGTCTGTCTCTCTATCCCCCTCTCACTCTCATGTTGATGGTCATGTATGTGTGTATGTGTGGTTGGTGTGATCTTTTGTATCATAAAGTAATCTTAATTTACACCCAACAAGGATCAGTCCGTCACAAAAGGCCAAAACATGGGCATCCATAATCTAGAAACAAAATGGTGCGCCTTTTGTCTTGCAAACATGGTATTTAATGGAAGTGTAAATAAAAAGGAGACCAAATGTGTTAGATTGCATAATATATACCACAAAAAAAAAATCTCACTTTTGGATAAAAGATAGAAGAAAAACTTTTACAGACATTTTAACACATTTTTATAACTTAGGAAAGAGGACTGTCTGATAATTTTGTCACCTAAATGCTTACTTTTCTTTAAACTTTCCTTGCATTAGTCCCTAAAACAGCATGTGAATTCATCATGCATGTTTATTTGTCATAGTGTCCAAGGAAAAAGTTCCAGACATTCTGCTCACTCATAGTTCATTTATATTTTGTCATCCAACAAAGAAGCAAATAAATACAGTGCATAACTCAGGTGACTTAACAAAGAGCAGAAGCCTTCTGAGGCATATGTGTTAAAAATCTGCTTCTACCTAGACTTTTAGGGGAAGATGAATCTAAGATTTGTGTTCTGGATGATGTAAAGCAATGAATAACTGTATGTAAAAGAAAAGTGAGGTAGCTGGGACTCAGTGCTGATAAAGGAATTCAGAATGTTTTCTAATGGACAGGTAGGGTTTTTTTTTTTTTAAACAAGGACAAATTAGAGGTATTATTTTCTGAGAATTGGGCTTTTTGAAATTTGTTTTTAATTGAAGTGGAGTTGCCTCAGTTTCCCTGTTTCCTTTCTTCCCTCCATTCTCTCCCACACCCTCTGCTCAACTGACAGAAAGATATGAAGTTCCAGAATTCCAGGAAGTCTGTGGTAAAAATTCTCTCTTTGGAATGGTTGCAAAAACAAGACCAGAACAATAACAATGTCACTTGACATATTAACATGGAAGTCAGAACTGGAATCTGAACATCAAATGGGATGCAGGCTAAGAAATATTTGTATTGCCTTATAGTTAAGAGTTTATTTGGTTTCCTTTCCTTTCAAGTTTGATGTCTTATTTAACCTTTTTTTTAAGTCTCAAATTCTATAACACAGAACGGTTTCTTTATTGCACACATACACACATACACACACAGAGAGAGAGATGCACACACACACAAAGGTTCTGTATATAAGATGTATTAGAGAATCTTGGAGGTGTTGAAAGGGTTGAGAAGAGTGGGAGAAGTGGGAAAGGCAAAGGGCAGCAGGAGAGAATTGAAGATGAATTCACCAAGAGCTTGAAAGAAAACACTTCTACCACCACCATAAAAAGGGCATAAAAATACTTACTTTCCATTTTAAATAATATTTATTTTAAAATTTCATTGCAATTATACAATGTACTTTATCATATCAATTCACCAGCTCCTACCAGTGCCCCCCTTTTGTCCCTCTGCATCATGTCTTCACACTAACTGTTGTAACTACACAACTAGTGCCAGAAGAGGTCATTGGATTTCCTGGTCTGGAAGTTACAGGCAGTTGTGAATCTTCATGTGGTCGATAGGAATCAAATCGGAGTCCTCTAGAAAAGCAGTCAGTGACTTGATTTAGCTTTTTTTTGTTGTTTTAGCAGATGATTTTTATTTTTTTTTTCAATGACATACAAAATAATGATCTATTTTACAATTAATGACTTCATGGAATCAATAAAAATGACAACTTAAATCACAATCCCATACTCCAGAGACTCGTGTTATTGGATGTACAAAATACTGCACATGTTTTACAGGGCCTCACATGATGTTAACATATACATCCATGGTATAATACTCAAGTAAGGATAAGCTTCAATGTCTCTGAAATCATTTATTATTTCCCTGTCTTAGAAACATTCAAAATTGCTTTCTCTAGCATGTATACATACATGCATGTATACATTCAGCCACTGGGCAATAGAAAACTGGAGATTTATTCTTTTTTGTTTGTATATTTATTTATTACTTCAAGTAACATCTCCATCATAGTTCCCTCCCTCCACCCCTCCCAGTTCCACTCTCTCACCCACCCCCCATTCTTCCACCTATCCTACTCCTTCAGTGTTGGGTGCCCCCATATCTCAGCCCCTCTCAGTTCAGCAGTCATATGAAAGCTTCCTCTTTCACTAGGGGCCGTTTTGTTCTAATGACAGTGTACTTTGCCTTACAGAAGCTTTTCAGTTTTATGAGGTCCTATTTATTGATCATTAGTCTTAGAGCCTGAGCTATTGGTGTTCTGTTCAGGAAGTTGTCACTGTGCCAATGAGTTTGAGGTTTTCCCCACTTTCTCTTCTATCAGATTTAGTGTGTCCTGCTGTATTACAAGGTCTTTGATCCACTTGCACTTAAGTTTTGTGCAAGGTGATAGATAGGGGTCTATTTGCATTCTTTTACATGTTGACATCCAGTTAGACAAGCACCATTTGTTGAAGATGCTATCCTTTTTCCATTGTACAGTTTGGCTTCTTTATCAAAAATTAGGTGACCATAGGTGTGTGGGTTTATTTCTGGGTCTGTGATTCAATTCCATTGATAAACTGGTCTGTTTCTATACCATTACCATGCTGTTTTTATTACTATTGCTCTTTAGTATAACTTGAAATCAGGGATAGTGGATACATCCAGATTTTTTTTTATTGTACAAGATTGATATAGCTATTGTGGGTTTTTTGTTATTCCATGTGAAGTTGAGAATTTTTCTTTAAAGGTCTGTAAAAACTTATGTTGGTATATTGATAGGAATTGCATTGAATCTGTATATTGCATTTGGTAGGATGGCCATTTTTATTATGTTGATCCTACCTATCCATGAGCATGGGACATCTTTCCATCTTCTGATGTCCTCTTCAATTTTCTTTAAGGACTTGAAGTTCTTGTTGTACAATGATAGGCTGATTTCAGTACTAAGATCTGGTTACTGTCCCTTCTGAGGCTTTCTCTTTATTGGTTAGTAAATGTCACTGATGGCCAATCAGCTGGGCAGAAAAGTATAGGAAGTTGGAACTTCCTGAGACAGAAACAGGAACCCTGAGTTTTACACAGAGGAATCTCTCTTTCCACCAGGAGACACAGAAGCAGACAGAAGTGTTTGAGAACTCTGGAAGGTAACAACAGGCCACATGGCAGATTGGGGTTAAGTTGTCTGGGTTAATTTAGATTACCTAGTTGAGAGTCTGCCCAGCTAAGGACTAAGAGTTGAAGCATTAAAAGGTCTTGGTGTATTTAATTATTGGTGAAAGGACTGTTGTGGCCAATAGGCCACCAGTTAAAGCAATCCAGGGCCATTGGCCTCCTATTGACCCCCTGCATTCCTGGGATGAAGCCTACTTGATCATGGTGTATGATACTTTTGATGTGTTCTTGAATTCAGTTTGGCAGTACTTTATTAAGTATTTTTGCATCTATTTCATGTGGGAGATTGGTCTGAAGTTCTCTTTCTTTGTTGAGCCTTTGGGTGGTTTAGGAATCAGGGTGACTGTGGCCTCATAGAATTAGTTTGGCAGTGTTCTTTCTGATTCTATTTTGTGGAAGAGTTTGAAGAGTATTAGAATTAGCTCTTCTTTGAAGGTCTGGTAGAATTCTGTGCTGAAACCATCTGTCCCTGGGCTTTTATTGGTTGGGAGACTTTTAATGACTGCTTCTATTTCTTTAGGGGTTATAGGACTGTTTAATTTATTAACCTGATCTTGATTTAACTTTGGTAGGTGGAATCTATCAAGAAAATTGTCCATATCATTTAGGTTTTCAAATTTTATGGAGTATAAGTTTTTAAAGTAAGACCTAAAGATTCTTTGGATTTCCTCCATGTCTGTTGTTATTTCTTCCTTTTAATTTCTGATTTTGTTGATTTGGGTATTTTCCTTTTGCCTTTTAATTATTTTGGCTAAGGGTTTATCTATTTTGTTGATATTCTCAAAGAACCAACTCTTGGTTTCGTTGATTCTTTGAATTGTTCATTTTGTTTCTAAGTTGTTGATTTCAGCCCTGAATTTGATAATTTCCTGCCATCTGCTCCTCTTGGGAATGTTTGCTTCTTTTTTTTTTCTAGCTCCCCCAGCTCTCCTGTTATGTTGCTAATATGAACTGTCACAATTTTCTTTTTGAAGGCACTTAGTGCTATAAATTTACCTTATAGTACTGCTTTCATTGTGTCCCATAGGTTTGTGTATGTTGTATTTTCGTTTTTTATTGTATTTTAGGAAGTTTTTTATTTCCTTCTTTATTTGTTCATTAACCTAGTGGTCATTGAGTAGAGGGTTGTTCAGTTTCCATGAATATGTAGGCTTTTTGTTAGTTCTGTTGTTATTGAAGCCCAGCTTTAATCTATGGTGGTCTGATAAGATACAAGGGGTTATTTCAATTTTCTTGTATCTGTTGAGGTTTGCTTTGTATCCAACTATATGGTCAATTTTAGAGAAGGTTCCATGTGGTGCTGAAAAGAAGGTATATTCTTTTGTGTTTGGGTGAAACATTCTGTAGATATCTGTTAGGTCCATATGGTTCATGACCTCTGTTTGTCTCATTATTTCTGTTTGGTTTCTGTCTCTATGACCTGTCCATTGGTGTGAGTGGGGTGTTGAAGTCTCCCACTACTAACGTGTGGGAGTCAATGTGTGGTTTAAGCTTTAGAAGAGTTTCTTTTACAAATGTGGGTACCCTTGTATTTGGGGCATAGATATTCAGTATTGAGATGTCATCTTGATGAATTTTTCCTTTGACAAGTATGTAATGCCCTTCCCTTTTTGATCAATTTTGGTTGAAAGCCTATTTTATTTGATATTAAGATGGCTTGCTATGCTAGCATAGCTGAATTTTGTTGGAGTCATATTACCCTGACTTTTGTCAGTTCTGTTTTTCACTGGCCTTTAGCCATCTGGTTGTCCTTAGCTGTTTATTCCTGGTGCCTTCTGGACTTGGTGCCAAGGAATGAGCTCTGGTGTTGAGCCCATAAAATCTTGGTGACCTGTAGCTCTCCACAGCTTGCATGGGGCCTTGTGTTGGTCACTGGTTCTCAATGGGCCTCCCACAGCTCACCCCCTCCTGTTGTGTCCCAACTGGGTACTCAGGTCAGGAGTTGGGGGTGGGATGTGTTATTCCCTCCTGCAGGTTCCTGAGATTCAGATGACCTTCTTAGAGATGTCTGTGGGGGTCTGCAGGCAACAGATTGTATGCTAGAACTGCAATTCCCCTGTAGCTTAGTGGTCAGTACTATGGTTGTGATCCTATCAAGCTGTTCTCCAGAGGATTCCAATTTCAACCTTTGCTACTCAGTCAGAAACTCTGTGATCCAATGCAGCCCACTTGCTCAGCAAGGTATGATCCAGAAGTGCTTTACTGCTCTGGGCCAAGATCTAGATGCTGTAGATTGAGTGCCCTGCCAAAGTGGGCACAGGCAGGGAGTTCCATTATGGAGTTCACGAGGCACCTATAGCACTTGGATTCTGGGGAAGCTCAGCTGCCTCTTTCCTGCCAGGAGCACTGTGTTCCAGAACAGCTTGCCTGGGTCAGTTGGGCTTCTCACAGTTTCTTTGTAGCTAGGGTGTCAGGACTGTGATAATGGTCTTCCCAAGCTGCTCTCCATCTGAAACTCTGTAACCCAGTGCAGCCCACTAGCTCTGGCTACACACAATGGTCTAGAACTTATTTACTGCTCAGGACTTAGATCTAGATGCTGTACCCAGCTGAGTGTCCAGCTGATGGGTTAGGTGAGGTGGTGGGGAGCAGGGAGTTACAATATGTCACCTATAACATGTCCACAATACTTGGGCTCAGGGAAACTCAGCTGCCTGTTAGTTCCATTCCCTTTGCTACAGGTTAGCCAGATGTTGCCTTGTTTCAAATCCCAGGGAGAATCACCCTCAGTTTTACCAGAGTGGGTCCACTGGTCTTCTTTTGGGTATCAGAACGCCTGCATGGAAGCTGCAGACTCACAATACCAAGGAGAGCCTCCTTTTGGAGGTTGAAGCCGCCAGCTTGGATCCTGAATTGATCAGATCTGCCACTCTTCTACTGTGATGGGAAGTGCTCTGTCTCGGCAGGAAGTGCTCTGTCTCCCATGTCTGGCATCTCTGCTCTCCCAGAGTCTGTATGTCCAGCACAGGGTTCTTTATTATCTCTGTCTTTGTCAGGCAAGCCCAGATAGGCTTGAAATTCTAAAACTGCCATTCAACAGTATATCTCTGCAGTGGTCCAGTTTGATCTTTCTGACAATCAGAATGTGTCCTTGCTTATTGTCACCATCTTGAAGATTTATTCTTATTAATATATTTTAGATAACACAATTAAAGTTCAGAGTTGTTAAATAGCTAGTAACCTGAAAGCCATACAATGTCATGACACTGCTAAGTGGTTGCTCTGAACCTAAGAATCCTGATTTAATAGACCTGTCAGGATACAATCTCTTTCTTCTGGATTGGTACTTCTAAGGTTCACCATTAATTATCGAGAAAAGTATAGTGGTACTCATAGTGAGGAAGAGGGACATGTTCCAAAGTATGCAAAAACCTCCCTGCTAGTCACTAAGGGTGAGAAAACAAATTTGTTTTCTTTCTTTTTTCCACATGAATTTATTTATTTATTCATTTTACAACCTAATAACAGCCCCCTTTCTTCCTTTCCTCCCAGTCTTCCCCTTACATACTTCCTCCCCACATTCTCCCCTCCTCTTCTGCTCAGGGAAGGGAATTCCCCACTCCATGGGTAAGAACCTGCCCTGGCACATAAGTATCTACAGGACTAGGTGCATGCTCTCTCACTGAGACCAGACAAAGCAGCCCAGTTAGGGGGCCATCAGTGATTTTAACTGCTAAACCATCTTCTTAAGCCCCATGGGCATGAGGTTCCTATTGTTGCAAGTATTTAGAACTCTAGAGAGTTGATTTAAACAAGCTTAGAGAGAAACAACCTTGGTTCTTTTTCCTCAACAAAAAAGAATATTCTGCAACTACCATGATGAGTCCATAAATAATAGGGTTGTATCAATATTTTCACAAATTCAGCAAAAATCTTGGAAGTTGCTGCCTGTGTCTTTTACAAACATGCAACTCTGTTTAAAGTACTTGTTTAATAGTCAAGTAAATCTTTCACTTCCAGCAGGAAATTGAATTTTATTGATGCAGATGATAGCTCATCCAGAAAACTTTTGATATATAGTTTTTCAATTAAAGAACAAAAACTCCTCTAGCCTATTTGTCCTGAGAAAGTAAAATGACTTCAGTATGGTGTGAAATCCATGCTCAGACAGAGGATGGTCACAGGAGGGTAAGACATTGAAGAGAATTCAAGCAGTCATAGACTGACAGGCATTCTTTATTCACCTGAGACAAAAGCTACTAGGCAGCCAGGCACATGCTTGTATACATGAGCTGAGCTGCACACCCAATGGCCAGCACATAGGCTTCGTGATGGTAGGTACACAGGCCTAGACACAGACACACAGGTAGCTTGGCAAGGGCAAAGCCTCAGGTAAAGTTTCAGGTATTTGACTTCAAGGATTTATTTAAGTAGAATAAATATGTGACAAAAATGCACACTGTCAAACAATAGTCATATAACAGGTTTAATCACTGGTCTACTTTTGGGTTCCCCAGATATTTGGGCCAGCCATTTTTCCTGATTTTTATCCCATCCCCATATACAGTGTTATCTGCATTTTACCTAATTCCTGCCAAATATCCATATCAATACCATGCTGTCTAAATATAAACTAGCTCTGAGTACCACTTGTGTTTTAAAGTGACTTATTGAGTAATATATTACAACATAAGGTTAGGTGCAGTTGCAACAGTTATCTTGTAATAAGTCCCCATAAAATAATTTCATGATAAATGAATTCAACATTCCCTTAACTAAAGAAGCTATCTATTCCTCTCCTCTTACAAATTCCCTCAGAACTGAGATTTCTCATTGATTTCTGATGCAGTTATCTGTTATGTGTTCTAAATGTTAATTGATTGCTCCCAGAGACCTGTTTGCTGTTGCTTTGCTTGCTAATCATTGTCTCTGATTGGCTTTAATAAAATGCTAGGCCTGTGATTGAGCAGAGAGAGAGGTAGGTGGGGCAAAGTTTTGCGGGCTTCTGGAGCAGACAAAAAGGATGATGGGAAAAGGAAGCCAGGAGGAGGAAGGAAGACACACGATGGGCTAGAGATGGAAGAACATCATGACACATGGCCTAGAACATTGGCATAGCATGGAGAATAACAGCCAAGGGGAGTATGTATAGTATACAGAGTTTTATTTGGGAAATAGCATTTAAAAGTTAGCTGAGATTATGAAATCCAGGCTAAGGCTTATTAATATCCATCAGGAATCTGTGTGTATTTGTTTATAATGGTATGTTAAGGATTAACACCACTGACCAATTAACTATAATATAAATATTGGTAATAAGTTAATTAACTTATTTCTACAGATTTCTGTTATGTGTTCTCCTCCAGGAAATGAAAAAGTCTACTGCCATCCACAAAGCTGTCCTTAGTCTAACAACCATGACTATTTTTATAGCTATAAATGAAAGTATATTTGGACTTTTTTTAATCTCTTGGCTTCTCTGTTTGAGCCATCCATCCAGTGAGCTAGCCAATAAATTAGCTCTGTGTCTGTCTTTTCAATGTAAGTGTAAGGCCCCTCTAAGGACTGTTTCTTTTGTATCCAGGTCTGTGCATATGGTGACTACTGAACAAACATTGTAAGTCTGAAAGAGAAGACCTTCATAGAGGCAAAGTAGAACAATGGCATTTATTTTTCCTTTTGCTTCACAATCCTACAGGGCTACCTCTTCTTAGCTTTGAAGCTGAAATTGAGGGTATATCTCATCATGCCATTTCTAGCTATCTCAGAAAATGAAGACTCCTTTGAACCTTGTCAATCAGAGCACCTCAAGAGAGTAAAATGACCTCTAAGTCTTGCTGGGAATGCTCAGCTATTTCTGCCTCTTGCATAAAGCCATCACACTCTGTACAGGCCTTCTTTACTAGATTGTGGCATGCTCCAATCTCATGTTAAATATGTGCTTTGTCCAACATGAGGTTCAGTAAGGGAGGAGGTCCCAGTTCACAGGGCAAATGGGTCTTCAGTTTCTTTCTTGGTGCAGCAGCTTTGCAAAGGGGTCATTGAAATCTTAGTATCCAAATATGATGCTTGGAATGTAGACAAGTTTGATTTGTGCCTACTATTACTGAAGAAATCATGACTTCCACAAAACTGTCTTCTACTTGTCTAAGGTTGAACACTACTTCATAGTTTCTGGAAGATGATGTTTCCTGCGCAACATGCCATTTCATTACCATCCTAAATAATCAGGTGCTTCATGTTTCCCAATCTGTTGACATTACATGAGACCATGGACTTAAGACAAAAGGAGTGTATTAATTTCCAAAATTGCCCTCAAACATGCTTCATGGTCTTGTCATTTTATTTCTTTTCCCCTGTCCACAATGTTGAGGGCAGAAACCATGTTTTCCCGAGAGCATCACATCTAAAGAAATTCAACCAAATGCAAGAAATTTGACATAAACTGTACTTTTGTATTGTGTGAGCTCCATAAGATTTTAACATCTATGTGCTCTACTGGCTAGCATTTTTTATGGGCATCAGTACTTCATTCAATGACTAGGAACAAAGTTGCTGGAAAAAGAACCCATTTTGAGTTAGAAAACATATGTTTATAAAAATAAATTAGTGCAAGGCAAATTATAAATTCTATTATTTTCTAGCTCAAGACTTTGAATATGCAGCTACTTGGAGGATTTCACATCTAGTAAGAAAACGTATTTGAAGGGATAAACTGTTGTTCTACTCTTTCTTCTCATTACATGGATCTTGCTAAAGTCAATCACTGTTGCATAAGGATAGAGAGGATGTTCATGTCCTCAAATGTCAATGGACTATTAGCAACTATTAGTGTTTTGCACACATAATCATCAGATCATGAAAGACATACTATGTTCAGTTTCCTTCTCCATATAGAAAAGAATGTGTTTACTGAATAAACAAACTCATGAGCATACAACCACTAAGACTGAAGCTAGGGTAATAATGACAACTTTATATACTTTCCATAGACTTCCTCTTGATGATATATATGTAATAATTTGCATTTTAATATCTAAAGAAAATAGGCCATGAAAAGTTCTTTATGGTTGATTTTGAATGCAACAACCAAAAGCAGGAGTAGTAATACTCTTTTCAACCCTGGGCTAGGGGACATTTTATAACTACTGTAGGGTTACACCAATGTTTGTTGTTGTTATTTTTATTGAAAATAGATTTTGTTCATACAAGATATTCTGATCATGGTTTCCCCTCTCTCATCTCCTAACAAATCCTTCCCCATTCATTGCACCTCGTACCTTCTTACTCTCTCTTTAGAAAACAAACAGGAGATTTCAAAAGAAAACAGAAAACTATTTCTATTGTCAGTATCTTTTTCATGCCTGCAGAAACTGAGACAGAGGAATGAAAAAAAATTAGTTAAATTACATTGGGAGCCATTTGTAGAAATAATTAGTTAAATTGTTTATTAGTATTTATATTATTGGTAATTGATTGGACAGCTGTTAATTCTTAACCAGACATTATAAATGAACACACAGAGACTGCATGGATTTTCACAAGCCTAGGCCTGAGTTGTGGAATCTTAGCACACCTAAGCTAGCTCTTAATTCTATTACCCAAATATGACCCCATATATACATACGTCACGTCCCCTTGGACTGCCATTCACCACGCTATGCAGATAGATGCTCCTGGCCATGTGGAATGAGGTTCTTTTTTCTAACCCATGGTGTGTGCCTCCTTCTTCCTGCTGCTCCTGGCTGGAATGCATTAACCCCTGTCTAAAGTGCAGGCTTCCTGTTCTAATCTCAGGAAGTCCCACTTTTCTCTGTCTTTGCCCAGTCTCAGGCCTCAGCATTTTATTTAACCAATCAGAGTCAATGTAAGTAACAAACAGCAAGCAGGACCAATTAATTAACATTTAGAATGCTTAACACTAAGCCATCAATTCCCTCCTTTTGTCTAATAAAAAGGCTAAATTTTTTAACTCATATAGTAAGAACAATAAGAACAAATATGAAACAATCAAGAAAACCATACATAAAAGTTACACACATAATGCTTAGCCTATTTGTATCAGGAAATCTTGAAGAAGAAGAAGAAAATCATCTATCTATCTTGGTGTGTCTAGAGTTCTGAACCTAAATAATTTCTTTCATATCATATATTTATAAACCTAAAGATTTTATTTAAACTTGAAAATATCTTTTTAAATCCTAAACAACTCAAGTTCAATTGAAATTTTATAACTATTATGCCTTCAACCCAATCAAAGACATAAGAAGAGATAAAGTTATTATTTGAGTGAGTAGGAAGCATAGGAGAGCCGCTTCCAAAAAGAAATATGGCAGTTTGTTACCTAGACAGTCCCAAATATCTCTTGATATCGTTGGAGCATCATCTTCAGCCTTCTTGCCAAGCATTTTTCACACACTAAATTGCATAGCAAGAAATAAGAAGGATTTCCCATTCTGTCTCTGCAGAATCAGGACATAGACTTACCTGCACTTAAGCTCTGATCCATCTTTAGACTGTATATAGTCTGTTGAGAGAGCAGGGGAATTTTTCCCCAGTAGGAATTATCACCTGATAGGAGATTTCTTTTTGATGCTCATTGTCTTTTTCCAAGTCAAATAGGAGCTGTCAGGAGCTGATTGTCTTAAGTCAAACAATTCTTAAAATAATAAAACTTCCTTAAATGCCATTTTCTGTATGCCTTTGAGGGTTTTGAAGACATCTATCAATTTATTTATAAATCTATCTATGAACAAACTGTATTTTTTAACCATTTACTATCTGTTTAACATATTAAGTCTATTTTGTGATAAATTAAGACAGTATTTGAAATGATCAGACGCTTGACTGGCCAGGAATCAACTTATATTACCCAGACTTCTAAATAGATTGCAATAGCAACCCATAAAAGGAACGGAAGTAAACCTGTACTTTTAAATGAGTTGTATAGGCACAATACCTTATAGAAGAGTTGAAATATACATATTACGTGTCAAAATATAAAATTCTATACTAATTAATCAAAATTCAACCTTATTTTTGATTCAATATACAAAATTCTATACCAATGTATCAAAATATAACCTTATTTTAAAAATAACAATAGTTTTGTGTTTCAGAGCAGATTTAATAATCTATCCTTATATCTTATCATTTCTATATTATATACATATATTCCCCCTTTTTTTCTTTTCAAGTATTTTCCTCCTATATAAAAGAGAAAGGATAGAGAAAAGAAAAAGAGATCTCCAAGTCTAACTTTCTATACCTTGCTTAACAAGACCATATAACAATTTGTAACCATTGTCCCTAAACAACATTTATAACCCATCAAATGACCAAAGAATCATCCACCCCACTTTTTGGGAATGGAATGTCTCTCTCTTAAAACTGCTTCCTGCTGAATTGGGATGCAGAAAACCTGTTTGAGGGCCCAAATAAAATGGAAAAAATGGTTAATCAATTTAATAGTAGCATTTGTTGTCCAGTCTCTATGTGCTCAGAAATTCAAATGTCCTGAGCAGTTTGTAGTCTGAAGATGGACTTTGGTTAGGAAAGTTCAGGGATTTGTTGAAGTCCTGTCTGGAACAGTCTTTGAAGTTGGACCATCTCAGCAAGCTGTTTGAAGTTGTTCTGGATGCAGATTTTTAAGCAAACAGCTATTGAGGCAGTCTATGTGGCTGGATCATTTGGGTTACTTGTCTTGTCTTCTTTGGACCCCATTCCCGTTGATCTGAAAATACATAATTTCTCACAAGTAACATATAGTTCTGCAATTACCAAAATGCCTTGGATGTGCAGGATGCACAAATCAATTAAGGAATATTTTTCTGTTCTTTGTTTGAACAGAAGAAAGACATTTGTAAGTCCCATTCATGCCATATGAAAAAATGGCATGTAATAGTATTACATATATATGCTATATAAAATGGATTTTAAATTGAAAATACACCATAAGATTGTATGGAGTTTAAGTATTCTCTACAGTTGACATAAATTTATTAATTGATTAAAACAGGTTTATTCTATGTTGTTCTGGCTTTTTGTAGATTAGGTTGGCCTCAAACTCCAAAGGAACCAATCTGTCTCTGTCTTTGTCTCCCATGTTTTGGGAACAAAGGGATGAATTTATATATTTTTTCTTTCCTTTTCTCCTTTTTTGGAGATTTAATTACTATGTGTATATATCTATCCCTATTGAGACAGGGTTTCTCTTTGTAGCTTGGGCTGTATTGATTTGCTCTGTAGAGCTCTGTAGGTTAGATTGGACTTGAACACACAAGGAACCTGTTTTGTCCTTGTCTCCCAAGTTTTGAGATCAAGGTATGAATTTAAATAATTGAATTACCCTTATTAAACAATAACATTAATTAAAACATTTTGTATTAGTTTGAGTTCCAATTCTCCCATGGAAACCCCATTCTTAAGAAGATTGGTATAAAATAGCATGATTTGCTATGTTACATTAGCTTTTCTTAACTGTTGGCTGTGGGAGGCATGCTGTTTGCATGTTCTTCCCTAGCCTACTATTAAACATCAAGGAAAAAATATGTCATTTTTTAATTCTAGAGTTCCCACGCTGCCTTCATTGTTTAAACCACGCTGGTCTAGAATCCAGAGATCTACTGTTTCTTCCTCTAGTGTGATGGATTAAAGGATTAAGGGTATGTGCCAGTACCATCCTGCTCAAATATTTCACTTAAATCCCAGATATTAGTAACTCTGTAACCCAGAGAGCAACTTTGAACCATAGTGACAATTCGAAATCTGCCCAAAATCTTCAAAAATCTCTTATGTTTTAGCAATGCCAAGTCATAAAAAATATCCTTTCTACCTCCCGATATAGAGAAAATCAAAGATAACTAAACAAAAATCAGGCGGTAGAGCATGAGACTCTTAATCTCGGAGTCGTGGGTTCAAGCCCCACATTGGGTGCCATTTGTAAAAAAAATATATATTAGTTAAATTACATTGGGAGTCATTTGTAGAAATAATTAAATTGTTTACTAGTATTTATATTATTGGTAATTGATTGGACAGCTGTTAATTCTTAACCAGACATTATAAATGAACACACAGAGACTGCATGGATTTTCACAAGCCTAGGCCTGAGTTGTGGAATCTTAGCACACCTAAGCTAGCTCTTAATTCTATTACCCAAATATGACCCCATATATATATATACGTCCCCTTGGGCTGCCATTTTCCATGCTATACAGATGTTCCTGGCCATGTGGAATGAGGTTCTTTTTTTTCTAACCCATGGTGTGTGTCCTCCTTCTTCTTGCTGCTCCTGGCTGGAATGGATTAATCCTTGTCTAAAGTGCAGGCTTCCTGTTCTAATCTCAGGAAGTCCCACCTTTCTCTGTTTTTGCCCAAACTCAGGCCTCAGCATTTTATTTAACCAGTCAGCGTCAATGTAAGTAACAGACAGCAAGAAGGACCAATTAGTTAACATTTAGAATGCTTAACACTAAGTCATCAGAGGAAACCTCACATAAACAAACAGGAAACAAAGCTAACAGCACAAGAAGCATGGACACAGGCAGCATCTTTGCTACTCAACAACAAGAAAAAGAGTACATGCTCCTCAGGGCAAAAGTCATAAATGGCACTAAACACTCCAATTCACAGACCAGCTTCACAACAAAGAGCTATCTAACCAGGATTGCTAATACTTCATAACTATAAAACCCTAGGCTGGCTTTACATTTCCTCCATAAGCAGCCACAAAGTTTTAATGTAACATATCTGTAATATCTGCCTTTATTTGGCACTATACTTCTCATCTCAGAGGAGTGGCCATATAAATAAAAGTGATAAATATTTAATTCATCAAAATAAAATCATTAAGATGTAACATTAAATTCTCTCTAATGTTTCAGCCCCTTGCATCACAATATAAGCACTTACTGAAGAATTACACTAATGGGACTACCTGATACTAGCTACTTTAATTCATGTATCAACTATTAAATGTAAATGTGCTACAAATTATACTAGGCATATAGATACTTTCTTCATAAAAATAAAGAAACCTCCCACCAAAATGTGTACATGTAAAGGAAATAAAAGGAATTTTTTCCTTAAAGTTTCTCACTAACCACAATGTGTATCTTATTCTGTCATTCATCAACAAATGAAAAACTTCATTAACTGAATGTTTTCCTTCTCCATTTATTTCCCACATGAATTTGACAAAGCTCGATGAGGCAACTTCTCCACAGTTCTGGGGAGACTTTGAACAAGACCAATAGCTTCATTTCCTCATAGGCCATTATTCTATTGTGATTTCTCTCACACATATTGACTATAGCCTACAGAAAGAAACAAATGAGCCAGTTTGTCCTAGAAATGATTGAAACAAAAGTTTCATGAAGCAATATTTACTGTTTTGGATTTTAAATATATGCAAATATTTTCTATTCTATTCTCATTTGTTAAATTCTATTTTATACTTCTTAAAATGAAATATTAAATTTAATTCACAATCCTAAATAGAACTTCACTTTGAACATTTGCTTCTGTATATGTCGTGGGGCATCAAATACATCAGTAAATGTTTATAATAGTGTCAAAAAGGCAGTAACTTTCAGCTATGTGATGGAGACTACACACTCCTTAGACATGATTGTCATTAGTGGTCTTCTAAAAAGGACCAAGACTTTCCTTGTGAAATACTTGATGTGCCACTCTCACTGATTCATACATAATCACCTAAGTAAATGCCATCACATCCCTACAAAATTAGTATTACATTTATTTCACAGTTGTAGAAACTGAGACATAGCATAAACCTCAATAATTTATGTTTGGGCTACTATGAAAAAGTATTATAGGCTGGATGGCTTACTAACAACAGACTGTACTCTTCATGGTTTGGGAGCCTGACAAGTCCATGATGGACGAGTCCTGTAACTTGTGAAGTTCTAGTTCCTCATTCATGAATGATGCCTTTTTGTTGTTGCCTCACATGGTAGATGGGAAGACCTAGGGTTGTTGTTTTTTTATTGTTTTGTTTTGTTTTGGATTTGTTGTTGTTGTTGTTGTTGTTCCCTTTTTGTAAGAGCACTCATCCCATTTGTGAATGCTATTCTCTGGTGACCTACAACCTCTCAAAGTCCTCACCTTATTACATCATGATTGGGATTGGGTTTCAGAACATAATTTTAATAGAACACAGTGTCCAGAACATAGTTGTGAAGCCAGTGCTCTAGAACACCAATAGAAAAGTTTAGGATTTAGAGACAGTCTATTTCCATAGCCCATGACTTAATTGTCCTTTGATATTGTCTCTGAAGCAGAGGAATCAGCCGCACAGTTTAGGGAAGAATTTTCCTTCCATTAAGTGCAAAGGTCTAAAGCAAAAATAAATCTGTCTCAACTGTCCAGCAAATATAACCCCATTTAAAGTTATTAAACTTCCATTTCTAAATAACCTTTCAGTTCAGTTCCAAATATGACAAACAACCCATCACTGCCCTTGTGGTAGCCAATAGTTCTGTTTCCCTGGGAACAATGTAAGTTATCCTTTTATATTCTACTTTCAACCTAGAAAAATTCTCTTATCATCAAATATCTTAGCCATAGGAACTATTAGCTCCAGTAATGCAATCTAAGCCATTTTAAGGCCTATCCAATACCTCAAAATTCCCAAGGAATGATAACGTTTCTAGCTATTTTGCTATATCTCAATGCTAGACAAAAATACATAGAAATATATCCATATCTTGAGCTGGACATGGCCTCTCATACTTATAATCCTAGCACTTATACTCAATACAAAATGATCATTCATTCAGTGTATTAAAGGCTAAGTGTAACAGTTTGCTGCATTTTATAATGAAAGCACTGGCTTGGAACGTTAAGAAAACACACATCAAAATTTCAAGGTATCTTCTCAGTAAAAATTTAGTTTCAAACTAAGGGAATGTCTCTAGTTATTACAAAAATGAAATGCTGAGAACAAATTGTTCATATGTTCCATTGTTGACTCCCAGAACATCCAAGAACCAATTCCTGAGATAACTAGAAAACTGCAGAATTATGAGCCCACAATGCCAACTAACACAACTCCAGCTGGGTCCCAATCTAGATGACAAGAACCTGCTTCCAGAGCTCCTGACTCATTCATGTCACTCACACTATTGATGTGTCATTGCCTCTCCTCCTCTTAGCACTGAAGTGCATCTTTCATCTCATGGGCAGATGAGCTAATTGGTCACATCCATGTGATAAATAATTTTAGCAATCCAACACATATTCTGTTACAAAGACTATAGAAAGCACTACCAAAGATAGATGTCCAGGACCACAAGAGAAGGAAAGAAAGGAAGCGAGGCAAGTAGGGAGGGAGGAGAGAAGGAATAAAGACAACCCTATCTTGATGTGTCCTCCTTTCCTCCATATTGTTTTCTAGTTGGTCCTGCTTTTTTAAATTTTTTAATTTTTAGTTGTGGAGGAGGAGTGTACATATGAGTGCAATATCAGAGGAGCCCAGAAGACAATATCAGATCTCTTAAATGGGTATTTACAGGTGATTGTGAGCCACTCAGTGTTGGTGCTGAGAAACAATCTCAGGTCCTTAAGGAAGCACTCTTAGCCACTGAGCCACCCCTTCAGCCTCCTCCCTTTCTTTCTTAACAGGTCAATCAGGAATGTAATAAGCAACTGTCCCATTAACACAGTGATCTACAAAACTCATGCCTGCTTAAATTAAATAGCCATGTCTGTGTGCATGTATTGTAAAAACAATTGTATCTCTTTATACTTTTGTAGAATGAATGTTATATTATCATTGACTTACACCCTTCATGGGAAACACACTCATTTTAATTTGGAAGATAATTAATGGTTTACATTTAAATTTCTTTGGTAAAGTTCTTCAGTCAATTGGTATTTTGTTAGTAAAATACAAAAGTTTAATTTTTCTTTGGGAGTGTCAGGGGAAATACCCATAAAATAGTAAAATGCAATACCATTCCATAGACATTTCTATAATTTCGCTTTGCAGAAATACCCTGGACTCCAATCCAGGTCAATACACTGGAACCATCTGCTTGTTTTTTCAGATCTGTCCAATAAAATTTTTCCACATTATTATTATTATTTTATTATAATGTTTATTTATTACATCAAGTTACATCTCCATCATAGTGCCCTCTTTCCACCCCTCCCAGTTCCACCCTCTGTCCCTCTCCTCCCTCTCCCACCCATCCCACTCCTCAGATGTGGAGTGTCCCTACAAATCAGGCTCTCTCAGTTCAACAGTCATATGAGGGCTAAGAGCTTCCTCTTGCACTGGAGGCTTACATGGCAGTACCCCTAGGGCAAATTATCCCATTGATAAGTAACAAAGTCTATGTTCCTGATCCTTTTGGTGTGTTGGTTGTAGGATAATTATCCTGTATTATGTAGATAAAATCCAATTATAAGTGAATAGATGCCATGTGCATCCTTTTGAGTCTGGGTTAGCTCACTGAGGATGAGCTTTTCTAGTTCCATCCATTTGGCTGCCAATTGCATGATTTCCTTGTTTCTGATTGGTGAGCAGTATTCCATTGTGTAAATGTACCACATTTTTTTTTTTTTATCCATTCATCAGTTGAGGGACATCTGGGTTGTTTCCAGTTAATAGACTTTTTTTTTAATCAAGGCATATTTATTATACACTAAATATATTTTTGTGAGTTTTTCTAAACTTTCTATCTATGAACCTAGCTTAATTATATTTAATGGTATTATATATAAGTGTATCTCCAACATTTGCTACTTTGTATCACAATCATTTCTGTGAATATACTATTGCATGTTTTGTTTACTTATATGGAAATTTTTAATTTTTTCTAGTGTGAAACTTATACCAATATAACATTACAATGGTTCCCAGGACTCTTTTCCTTTACTTAACCCGAATTTGATACTACCCTTAATTCCTCTTGTTTTTCAAGTGACAACTAACAAGCTTATCCAACTTTCTACTAAGAATTCAGTATCACTGTTTTTAGTCATGTTATTTTTATTTTTTATTGTAATGTTCATACAATATTCTTTCTTCTACATTTCGATTTTATGTCTACAACAAAATATCTTAGACCCTCAACCTCATTATTTGAGCCAACATAAGTTTTTTTTCCTTAGAGTGATGAAACATGTCTCACTATACACAACATGGGAGAGTTTATAATCAAATTCTTCCAGCCGTATAAATATTATTTTACAGCTTTGATTCCTAAAGAAAAAAAAAGTCAAAATAATTAGCTTACATTTTGCTTTCTTGAGATTTATGAGTGTTCTTCCACTATTGCCATATTTTAGACTGTGCTGTTAACAAAAATCTTTTTTGTAAATGCTGGTCTCTTGATCTGCTTCAAGTGTTTTTTGTTTGTTTGTTTGTTTTTTACTTTATTTAGCTAAACTGTATCTCAGAACATTCCAGGTATACAGTAGAGCTTTTCAATATGTAAATGTTTATTTTAATTATGGGTTCTGTTCTATCATTTTCTTTTACTTTTATAATAATCACAGTTACATATGTGTTGTTTTTCATTATCTTTTACAAAAAGATGTATTCCCTCAAGTATTTATCTTTTCATTTATTTTTCCTAGGTTTGACTATTTCCATCAATTGTCTTCATATTTTCAGTTCTTGTAATTGCTCTTTTGCATGGTAACTTGTCTTCATTTAGGATGATCTAAAGGTGTCTTTCTCTGATTTCCTTCCTGTTCGTTATCAATTCTCAAACCTTTCCTTCCCTCCCACACTGTGTGTGTTTGTATGGGTGTGTTGTTGTTGTTGTTTCCACTCTGCTTGTTTCCTAATTTTTTTAACCTCAAACCGCTCTTTCACATATCAAATGTATTTGAGTTTTGATGCTTAGTAAATATTGAAATGTACTTCAATAATCCTCTGAGTTTCTTTTTATTATTTTCCTGGTTATGTAGGAGGTGATAAATGTTTTTACATGTGTCAAACTTTTGATTTCAAACTAATTTCCTTCTTGAATTAGCTTTGTGTAGGCATTACCTGACAGTTTCTGTTCATTTTGAAATGTTTTCGATTTTCCTGAACCATAAATAACAGGTGTTTCTCCATGGGGAGATATGGGGATTAAGGGTTTTGTTGGTGTAATTAATATGAGTGTCTTTGGTATATTTGGCATGTTTTAGATTCACAGTCACTGTCTTATATGTAAAGCACTTGATTTTTAGACCTCGTATATTTCTTTATGTTCCTTTCCCAAGCACATTTGAAAGAAAATTTCTAAATTGCCTCCAAATACCCCAAGTGGTGCTTTCACAGGTTGATCACTTCTGGTTCTAAAAACCCTCAAGGTTTTCGTATTATAAATTCCCAGGATCAGATACTTGCTATACTAAGTCTCAGTCTCACTGTCAGAATATTTACTCAGAGCAAGAACTTTTGCTCAAACGTGGTTTTATCTGGGTTGAACTCCCATTATCACCTTTCTGAAGTCATTATACAGCTCAGCTTTAAACTGGGAACTACCAGTGACTTCAGGATGTACAAATATCAGCTGCACTATTTTATTATGTATATGTAAATTAAAAATATTGTTTGGCTTTTGCTATTAATTAAGGATACATTTTATCCATATTTTATATTAATGTTTTAGAAATTCATATTTGGTCATAATCCATAGAAATCTGTAATTACTACTTAATATTTTCAAAACTATTTAGGTAATATACTTTAAGCATATATATCTAATATAGGAAAAACATAATTTTTAATGTAAGTTGGTACTCAGGAATTCTTTTAGGATCTTATTCTAATAGCCTACTGTTATATTTGAGGGAGTTGATTTTATATATAAAATGATGGCATCTTCAAATGACAACTTTCTGTCTAATTCTTCTACATATTTTTATCTTCTGTTGGTTCATTCATTCAATAACATACTGTGGTGATTAGGATTGATTTTCAACGTGACAGAATCTAGAGTCTCCAGGGAGGAGAGGTTCACGCACACCTCTGAAGAATTAATTTGCTTGGATTCCTGGGTGATTATCTTGATAATATTAATTGATAGTAATTTGGAAGGAATCGCCTGAACAGTGGGGAGATCCAATGTCTGAAAATGGGGTGCTGGACTAAATAACTAGAGAAATTAGGTCATATGTGTGACCTCACAGCTCTCTTCTGACTGTGGCTAGTATGTATTGTCAACAGCTGCTTCAAGCTTCTGGTGCCTTTACTATTTATTCATTCATGATGGACTCTGACTTGCAACTCGGAGCTTACATGAATCCTTTCTCTCTTATGTTGCCTTTGTCAGAGCATTTTTCCACAACAGAAGTATAACCCAAAATACATGAGAGAAGTTTTGATTTATGAAATATTTTTCTAATTTTTGGCAGAGAAAAGAACACTTTCAAGATCTCACTATGGAGTAAGGGATTTGTCTTTCATGCTTTCAGATACTGAATTTTTACTAAAACGGGATGGTGTGCAATTTTTGATGCAATAAATTCTATTTTTTTATACTTAATCACTAAAATTACAGGTAAGAATACATTTTCCATGAATCTCCAGTTATTGGATACCCACTTTCTGCTGAGCTCAAAGACAAAATTATCATTCCTGTAATTGAGCAATCACAAACCATGAACCATAATATAAAACTTTTTTAACATAACAGTCATTAACTAGGCTGCATTGCTTTTCTCTTTCTTGTGGGGGGTAAGAACATGTTATTATTACATATGAATCCAATTCTTTATTTCTGAACGTGCACGACTTAAAGCAGTCTTTGTTTTTTTACGACTTTATTTCACCCCTTTAAAATATTCTATTGTGTAGTTTGAGAAAATTTATTAAGCACATGATTGTTGAGAATGTTCTTGCCCTCAGGCTGGTATTTATCTACGGCTGCTTTCCTTTGAGTCATCTTTTATACCAGTGTAGAAAGGAGAAACATGGAATATAGCTGTTTGGATATGGAATTGCAGGTTTACTTACTTAAGTTATGAGCATTGTTTAAGAGTTTCTTTCTTATCAACTTGATCACCTAATGAAATTTAGTGTTGCAAACAATCCAGACTGCAGATACCTAATCAGGGTAAATATCACAAATGAGAGCTGTTACCAGTGGATACATTTGGTGGCAGTGGCATCATACCTAATTCTCTAACCATAAGGCAAAGCAGCTGATGAAAGAAAGCAATCTTTCAATTATTTCAGGGCCATGTTCAGAACCGGGAAAAGAGTAATAGTTGTAGGACCACACAGCTACAGTTATCTACAGACATCACAGTTATTGTGTCTGATTGCACCAGAATCATTAACATTTTACTAAGGAATCCAAGACAATGCCAAATAAATCCATAAAAAGAGATATCTATTGATAACAGGAACCAAATCATAGTCATCTTCATTCTTCTTTTTCTTCTTTTCTCTTTTCCTTTGCTTCTTCTTCATTTTATTTTGTTCTTTGTTTTACATCTCTCTCTCTCTCTCTCTCTCTCTCTCTCTCTCTCTCTCTCTCTCTCTCT
>CAJQZJ010000153.1:1071612-1094956 GCA_907164525.1 Lophiomys imhausi | reverse complement strand
TCTCTCTCTCTCTCTCTCTCTCTCTCTCTCTCTCTCTCTCTCTCTCTTTGGTGTACCAAGTATATGGCACTGATCTTGCTAACTATAAATGCTCAATAAATGATTGTGAAATTAAATAAAAACAAAGGGTGTTGTAATGAATGTGACACAGTTGACTATGAGTACTTTGAAGTAGCCTCAGCAACCTTGAACTGCCTGTATACCACACTGAAATCAGTAGTAGCAACTGTCTAAAGTTGTGCTGTATTCATACATATCAAGGTCAATTATTGACTTACTATTTACTTGTCTAACTGACCATAACAATGATTCCTTGATTTCTGCATATTTGGAAAAAAAAAACACATTCAGCCCTCAATGTAATTACATCCCTTCCCATTCTCCTTTTTTAATCTTTTTTCTTTCTTAGCCAAAAGTTTAGACTGTAAATCTGGCCTCCAAGTCCGTTCTTTTTCTAACCATGCCTCTTGTCTTAGGGTTTCTATTGCTTGGTGGTACACCATCACCAAAAAGCAAATTGGAGAGGAAGGGTTTATCTGCTTTCACTTTCATATGACCATTCATCATTTAATGAAGTCAAGACAGGAACTCATACAGAACAGAAACGTGGAGGCAGGAACTGATGCAGAAGTCATGGATGTGTGCTGCTTAGTGGCTTGCTCCTCATGGTTTCCTCAGGCTTGTTTCTTATAGAACCCAGAAGCACCAGCCCAGGGATGGCACCACCCACAATGGGCTGGGCCCTCTCCTATCAATCACTAATTAGAAAAATGCCTTACAGTTATTATGGAGGCATTTTTTCAATTGAGGTTCCCTCCTTTCAGATAACTCTATCTTGTGTCAAGTTAGTGCATGACTAGGCAGCATACATCTCATATTACATCTCTGTGTAGGGCCTATTGTAATCCCATCTGTAGAGTCCTTTGGGACTTATTTGCTAATGATGACACTCAATCTACTTAATTATTTTGCAAACTAAAGGAAGTTTATATTTTGAGCAGGACAGTGTTAAAGTCACACATGGATCAAGAACATTAAAAACCTTCAAATACCAATCATACAATTATTATGCTTTTAAATATATTATTTTTTTACATTTTTAGTATGAACAACATGAGGTCTTGAAGAACAAATACTATGGAAGACTAAGTCTAGCTATCCAACTGACACATACATTGCCACATGTGGTGAGTATTAGCCATAGTAACTCCATCTTATTGCAAGCCACTATGTAGCTGCTTTATACTTTATACTAGACAATATCAAAAACAAGCAATGCTGCTCTACAACCAATGTCTGTCAGAGAAATGGGGCCAAATGGCTGAAGATTGATGCTGTAATATATGGAGAGAAAATGGGAACGTCCAGGCAGCCACTGGTATGTCATTTTTTAGTTTTGGAAGCTGCAGGCCCTGCACTTCCTATATAATCAGATATATTTATCC
The DNA here is from genome assembly GCA_907164525.1 of Lophiomys imhausi. Lineage (NCBI taxonomy): Eukaryota > Metazoa > Chordata > Mammalia > Rodentia > Muridae > Lophiomys > Lophiomys imhausi. The sequence goes on along the minus strand of CAJQZJ010000153.1, from coordinate 1,093,511 downwards.
CTCTCAGGTCTCTGAGGTGGTTGAAGAATAGATAGCTAGAGTCTCATAGTTAAATTTTGAGTTGTTTAGGAATCAAGAGGGTGTTCTGGATCTAAGAAGATATTTTTAAAATTGTGAGGCAAGTTAGTATGAAAGCTGAGTTAGATATAGAACTTTAAACTCATGGAGATGGTTAGATAGTAGAATGTTAAAGTCAGGTGCCAAATACATATGGACTGGACATTGGGAATGTATGCTAAGCCATATAACTCTTATAATCGTGGCCTATTTATTTCTGTTGTTTTGTATTGTATTTATAGTTATAAGAAAAAGAACCATTATTTGGACTGAAAGGGAGAGCTGTTGGGGGGAAAAATAAATACCTTAAACTAAAAAAAAAAAAAAAAAGAAGGGAAGAGGATGGTGGGGCTGAGGGGGAGGAGGGTGGAAGGGTGGGACTGGAGGGAGGAGTAGGGAGGAGATTGTGATTGAGATGTAACTTGAAGAAATAAAAACTAAATTATTAAAAAAAAAAAAACAAGCAATGCTTCCCCAGCTTCAACAGCATTTGTCAAGATCAGCATAATTTCCAATGACTTCTAGGACAGAGTATCAGTAAATATAAATTTCCCAGAGTCTGGTTTGTCTGTGACGTGGGTTGTTTAAGGCTATATTTACCTGTACTGCATTAACAATATATAATGTTCTGAATCCAAGTTTGCAGCAAATATGCTGAAAATTTAGAGCCCTATCAAGTAGGAATTTGGGGAGCTCAAAATAAGACCATGAAAACATCAATGACATGAAGTAGGAAATAGATAAATGAGGTAGGGTCCAACTGAGGAGGAAGGAAGGAACGAGGGAGGTCACTACAGAAGGTTACTGTCTGTAACTCCAATTCCAGAGGATCTGACACCCTCACACCAACACATATAAAATAAAATTAAAATTAAAATTGAAAAAATGGATTATTTCATACATATTTAGGGACAATGGGCCTTTTAAAAGTAAAAACCATTCTTAGGAAAGCAAACTAAAGTGTAATATTTATATTTTGCCTGTTGAGCCATATTTTCCCATGGAAATGAAATGGTATGATTATAAAAATTGTCACTTTTCATTAAAACAAATTGCCTCCACTGGTGGTTAGTTGACATTATATTTTCCTTAGTTTAAAAGAAAGTAAAAAGGAAATGGCTAAATCTCCATAACAATAACATTTGGTTATAAATTATAGAAGTTATAAAACTTTCCAGCCAAGAAATTTGTAATCAAGTCAGCTCATTCACTAATGATATACACTTAAATTCTTGCATACATGCAGGTACTGGCAGTTAAACTCCACATAATGAAAGAAAAACTATTTCTTGACTTAAAATTGACCAAGTTACTTATAATTCCTTGGTTCCCTTTTTATATCATTTTCTGAGCAATAATTTAATTATACTTTATCAAGCTGGCTTGCTTATAGACTCCAAACAAGAGGTAACTTACTGTAAAAATGTGTATCTACTTCTCAAGTTGGTAGAAATTGACTTGAGATTGCTATTTTTTTCTTCACATGGTAAAACTCACCTATCTGTCTTGAATAAAGAGGAACTGTTTACTGGGAAGCGTAAGTATACTACTTCTTCTTGGAAGTCTTACCTTGGAAGTGCTAGGCAGGAACATGTGGTAAAACAGTTATTCTGTGTAACCATGAATTAGTGGTAGATAATGAACAAATGTTGGAATGTGCACAAAGGAAAGAAATTAAAATTTGCAGTGACTTTAGATTATAAAGAATCATAAAGACATAGATGCTAAACTGGTTGATAAGCACTGGCTACAACTTGTCTAATGTACTTATTGCTAAGTATTGCACCTTGTGTTTTATTAGAAAGATTTTAAAATAGGATAGCTAATGAAAGAAGGAAATCAAGATAGGAAGGAGGGAAGGAAGGAAATAAGGAAGGAAGAAAGGGGAAGAAAATAAAGGAAAGAGACATCAGGATGACATGTGTAGGACTATTTAACATGTTAGATCTTTGACAATGAGATAAATTGAATTATTTTTTCTCATTACTTAATTTTCAATATTCACTTCATGTCTGAGACTGTGAAGATATCTGTACAGCCCCAGTCCTCACCAATTGAGAGAGGCTACTCACAAAGAAATATTTCTTATAAATGCCTTAAAGTAAAGAAGTTTATGTACCAACACTTTTGCAAGGATATGATGCCAGTCAAATTTTTTCATAATTCTCAAAATTATTTTACAGCTCAAATTCCCAAGCATGGCTTTCATTTTCTCTGCAAAGTTTTGTCTTTATAGTCTCTGTATACCATGTCATATGATTATTTCAAAGAAGTCAGCAACATTTGATGCAGTTCTGAGAGAGACACCCTTAACAACTCAAAGAGGGTATAAGGACAATTCAGAGTCAAACGTTTAATAGCAAGATGAAACCATCAAGTGTGGACAGTTACAAGAATACAAGATGCAGGGCACTCATTCTTCCCTGAGAAGAAAATCAAGTTGTTAGAACATAATAAGTTTCTTCTATTATATATCAGAGCCTTATTAGAGCCCCATTACATGCAGAGAGCATGCTTATTCCATGTTCAATACTATTAGCAGTCCCAGTGCCAGAGCCCCTAGTAAACACTCTATGCTCCCATCCCCAGTAAAAGAGGAAAAGGAGAACGTCATGTGTCTTGTTATGACCCACTAAAATGGTGATATGACCAAGAAGACAACCCCCAGAGCCCTTTTCAGAACCACTCAGAACCTTTACAAAAAATGTTATAATAAATAAAGCAGTTTTCATTTTTTTGTAAATGCCTGAGGCAAATCTGAACTTTTCATAAGGATCAAAACAATTTAGAATTAAAGATTAAAAATAGAGGAGAAATCTTGTCTGACTAAAAAGATTCCTAACCCTATGCGTGAAGGCACACTCTCTTTCCTATTGTCCTAGAGGAAGGAAGGGAGTTTACTCCATTTCTACTCACCCCGCCCCCATCACATCAAAATGCTGTTCCCTTTTCTCTTGCTGTCCCTTTCCAATGTGCATACAGTTAGGAACAAGCAACTCTAAGTTGTCATTTGTTTTATAAGCTTCTCTATTGAAGAATGATATATAAAGAATGTTCCATAAAGATTCATTTTCAGAGTGAATGCACCCGTGCATCCCCAAAGCAACCAACATCTTAGCACTATCATTGTTCACCTCTAAAAACCTTGGCTAATTTTGCCAATTTAAAGGTTATCTCTAAACTTAACCATACATTTCCTCCTGTGCCTAGCTTCTCTGGGTAACATTTCTTTGTGAACTATATCTCTAGTTTTGCATGAATTTGGACCACTTGTTAATGATGCTATAGAAATAAGCCATAATTTAATAATTCCATAGTTAAGAGACATTTGATACACTCTCAATATTATTAAATAAAGATAATTATCAAAAATAGATTACTAAGTCCAAATAACATAAAGTTTTTAGATGAACATATATAATTATTTGTATTGACTGCATTTTGAGAGTGAGATATAGTATCATAAAATATGTGCATTAGGCTTTTGTAGGTAGTACCAAATTGTTGGACAAAGTAAATAAACAATTTCTTTTCTCATACAGAAAATGAGGCAATCTCCTGTGTACCAAACTCCACAGAAAATGCTGGAAATAAGGCAGGAAGAAAGCATGTAGTCCTGGTGGTATGAAGCTTAGTATGGAGAGGCAGGCACAAATATTAACCAAATAATTACTCTACTGCATATTTGCAATGCATGACTAGCGATCTAAAGAAAGTAGATGCAAAACAACAAAAAGCCCAGAATAGCTAAATCAATCCTGTACAATAAAAAAACATCTGGAGGTATTACCATCCCAGATTTCAAGTTGTACTACAGAGCAATAGTTGTAAAAACAGCATGGTATTGGTATAGAAACAGACCAGTAGATCAATGGAATCGAATTGAAAATCCAGAAATAAACCCAGACACTTATGGCCACCTAATTTTTGACAAAGAAGCAAAAACAGCACATTGGAAGAAGGACAGCATCTTCAACAAATGGTGCTGGTCCAACTGGATGTCCATTTGTAAAAGAATGAAGTAAGACCCATATTTATCACCTTGTACAAAACTTAAGTCCAAGTGGATCAAAGACCTTAACATAAAGCCTGTCACACTAAATCTACTAGAAGAAAAAGTGGGAGACACCCTCGAACTAATTGCACAGGCGACAACTTCCTGAACAGAACACCAACAGCTCAGGCTCTAAGACCAACAATCAATAAATAGGACCTCATGAAACTGAAAAGCTTCTGTAAGGCAAAGGACACTGTCATTTGAACAAAACGGCAGCCTACAGACTGGGAGAAAATCTTCACCAACCCCACATCTGACAGAGGGTTAATATCCAAAATCTACAAAGAACTCAAGAAATTAAATGCCAAGAAACCAAATAATCCAATCAAAAAATGGGGGACAGAGCTAAATAGAGAATTCACAAAGGAGGAATTCCTAATGGCTGAGAGACACTTGAAGAAATGCTCAACATCCTTAATCATCAGAGAAATGCAACTCAAGACGACTCTGAGATTCCATCTCACACCTGCCAGAATGGCTAAGATCAAAAACTCAAATGACAGCACATGCTGGCCAGGGTGTGGAGAAAGGGGTACCCTACTCCATTGCTGGTGGGAATGCAGGCTTGTGCAACCACTATGGAGGTCAGTCTGGCGATATCTTAGAAAACTTGGAATAGCTCTGCCTCAGGACACAGCCATACCACTTCTGGATATACACCCAAATGCCTCTTCACGGAATCATAAGGAAGTTTCCTCATCTATGTTTATAGCAGCCTTATTTGTGATAGCTAGAAACTGGAAACAACCCAGATGTCCCTCAACCGAAGAATGGGTTAAAAAACTGTGGTACATCTACACAATGGAATATTATTCAGCTATCAGGAACAATGAAATTATGCAATTTGTAGCCAAATGGATGGAACTAGAAAAGCTCATCCTGAGTGAACTAACCCAGACTCAGAAGGACACATATGGCATCTATTCACTTATAGTAGGATTTTAGCTATATAGTAGAAGGTATCGATACTACAACTAACACACCAAAGGGAACTTGGACATAGACTTCTTATTTTTAATTTTTATTTATTTTTTATATATTAGTTATATTTTTTCTATTTTTCAGTCTTTTTATCTATTGTATGCTTATTGGTTTGTTTGTTTAGTAGTTCTCTCTCCCGGGCAACGAGACACTTTTCACTGATGATACTGCTTCGTAGATCCCCAATGAATGAAGAGGCTCTTGGCCCTCATACGACCTCTCAAATGAGATGAGGGACTGTTATATAAGGACACCCCACCCCAGAGAAATGGGATGGAAGGGTTGGGAGGTAAAGAAAAAAAATGAAATGTGATGTATCGGCCTTTTACTACTAATTGTCATAAACTGTTTAGGATAATTAAGAAATGCAAACTAATGGTTATGCAAGCCGGTCATTCTGTTAGGTACCATGACAGCCTATTATAGTTACTTGCTAAGCTAATCAGAAATAAACCTGCTAAGAGACAAGCAACATCTGCTTACCCTAATATAAGAGATAGATAGGGCCTCTTCAAAAACCTCAAGAGATCTGCAGAATATGGCATTCAAAGATGTTTTCGTAACTTTAGATTTTTTTTATATCAAGACATATCAACTCCTGACAGCACTCCCTATTCTCCTCCAAGTAGAAGATGAGCATCGAAGAATCTCCAGTGGGAGATGATTGAATTAGTCACAAGCCTATCTCTTGGTAGGAGAAGCCCCTTGCTCCAACTGTAGACAGAATGCTGTCCAAAAAGGACAAAACCTGGAAGCAGGTAAGTCGACAGCCTAGCTCTGCCAAGACAGGGTAGGTACGTCCTTCATAACCCCTGCTCTACAATCAATGTCTGTCACAGAAACAGGGCCAAATGACTGAAGATCGATGCTGTAATGTATGGAGAGAAAATGGGAACTGTCCAGGCAGCCACTGGTATGTCATTTCTTAGTTTGGGAAGCTGCAGGCCCTGTACTTCCTATAAAATCAGATATATTTATCCCTCTCAGGTCTCTGAGGTGGTTGAAGAACAGATAGCTAGAGTCTCATAATTAAATTTTGAGTTGTTTAGGAGTCAAGAGAGTGTTATAGATCTAAGAAGATACTTTTAAAATTGTGTTGCAAGTTAGTATGAATGTTGAGTCAGATATAGAACTTTAAACTCATGGAGATGTTTAGATAGTAGAATGTTAAAGTCAGGTACCAAATACGTATGGACTGATCATTGGGAATGTACGTTAAGCCATATAACCCTCATAACTGTGGCCTAATCACCTCTGTTGTACTGTATTGTATGTATTATTATAAGAGAAAGAGCCATTTTTTGGACTGAAAGGGAAAACTGTAGAGGGAAATAAGATATACCTTAAACTTAAAAGAAAAAAAAAGGGAAGAGGGTGGGGGTTGAGGGTGGGAGGGTGGGACTGGAGGGGGTATAGGGAGGGGACTGCGATTGAGATGTGACTTGAAGAAATAAAAAATAAAGGAAAAAATGAAAAAAAGAAAGTAAATGCAATCAATTCTAGTTCATAATTCAAAATAAGTTTAATAAGTCCTCCTTTCGGAAAACCAGAATTCTCACTCTGAGTGCCATGGTTTCCTGTGCACTCCTCATACTTGTTCAACTTCTGACGCTGTCTGTGAACTCACTGAAGGCAAGTAATGCTTTTATGTTAAATCTTTCTATTGCCAGGACCTGGTGTCTGGCACACACTAAGCACTCAACAGACACCAAAATCACTCTAATTAAGTTAACTAGGTAAATAAATTGTTTTTGTGTGATTGGTGCTCTAAATGTGTGTGTTTGTCTAAAAAGCAATTCTTGTTGTAATAGTATTTAGAATCATCAGGAATTCCATGTATTAATTATTTTGCATCATTGTGACCAATATTCTAACAAAACCATTTTAAGGAAAGAGATTAGTTTGGTTTGTAGATTTTGAAGATTTCGTTCCATCATGACAGGGAAGACTCAGCTATGGGAACAAATGGTAAAATTTGCTCCCATCATGGTGGATAAGAAAGGCAGAATGAAAAGCCAAAAGTGGGGCTAGATGTAACCCACCCATGCTCACCTACTTAGGCCAGCGTGGCCCTATCTCCAAAAGTGTCTTTGGTATCTCCAAATAATACCACCAGCTAGACTGTAGGTCTTCAAAAGGAGACTGTGGGGGCATTTCAGAATCACAGCACAACCTTGAGTTGTGAGAATGGAGCTCTCATAGGAAAAGAATGAGAATTTGATTCTTTTCTCTCTATGTGTATGCTTTCCACTGTGTGATTAGGCAGCAAGTAAGTGGTCATCTGCAATCCAGGAAAAGGGGTTTCCCAGAGCATAGTCCTGCTGTCTCTCTGACCTCAGATTTTGCAGTCTTTGGAACTACGAAAATTTTTTTCTTTTCTCTTTTTCTTTTGCTCAGTCCAGGTAGTCTGTGATAAATTATTGCAGCACCGTGAACCCAGGCAGGAAGAAATCAAATGGTAACCATGGAAACTATATCATAGTGGCAGGTTAGGCTACTCAAAGCGATCAGCTCATCATTGATTTTTATGATTCTTTCTGGACTCTCTTTTTCCCTTTTCTAGTAGATGTTGACCATTTCTAGAGAAGCAGGTGCTTAATAAAAATGGTTCAACAACAAAATGCTTTCACAGAGAGCAGTTTAATGCCAAGGATGATGTCTTTTCTAGTTTCAAATAAATGCTTCATTTAGTGTCCCTACACCTCAGAAGCACCCAGGACTCACATCAGTCATCACAATTTTCAGGAAAGTATATAAACTATAAAGCCCATAATAAACATGGTATAACACTGAATATCGAGGAATGTAAGAAAATATCAGAAGAAATTCAGGCTTCGGTTTAGGGAGATTTCAGCAGAGGGGATTCATGATAGTCCTCTTTAGTTTCAAAACATCAAGGAGTTTATCTCAGCAATGTGACACCATTTTTCTTTGTTATGTACAGGTTTCTTTAGAATATCCTCTTGCTATGCAAACATCATATTCCTTTATGGAATCAATATCTGTACTATGCAATGGACTTTCTGAAGATGCAAAAGAGAACAAAAGTCAGTCCAAGCCTTTCCCACCTAGTCCTTTATACTCTGAGGTAAACATGTCCTTAAACAGATACACAAAGGCAAATTTTAAAACAACATCATGATGTACTTTTTAAAAAACAAAATACAGATATTGCAAATGGCAAACATCAACTGAAATTATAGGCAATAATGCATCCCTGTAGAGATGTTGGACATGGGATTTGAAAACAAAGCCATGTGTGTTAGCAGAAGGAAATGACGGTAGAGAAAGTACAGGAAAGGGATGTGTAAGACTTCAAGGGCCCAGAGCATGTGATCAGAGATCTACTATGACTACTACTAATAATAACAACCGTTAATTCCCATGAAGTCTACCTCCTGCCCCCAAAAGGTGATAGACTTTATAGTGAAGAAGGTGAGACACTGAACTGCAAAATTTTAAACCCAGACTTAACCCCTAATTTCTCCTTTTCTATTTGGTGTATGAGTCTAACAAACCACAGGCTTATGTGCCTGGCTTTTCAAATATTTAAAGTGCTATTAGACTCATTTGTCAACTGTAAGATCGGGGTGTATTTCAAGCCAAATAATAGAAAACTATTGTAGATCAGTATTGGTCACTGTTACTAACTGCATTTTACCCTCATTAGTTTTTAATGGAATTTTTTTCACAATTTTTCACTTTAAATTTCTTATTGCCTTATACTAGCAAATAAAGATTCCTAGGGCAATTTAAAGATCTATGGGTTCTTTTTCCAGCTGATGTTATTTTTTTCTAATTTTTATTTTATGTGGTGCATGGATAACTCACTGGCATGATTAATCAGCAGTAGACACAGCAAAAATCCATGAAAAAATGCCTCTGTTTATTCAGTCTTGATTAAAATTGTAATGGTCTGAGAAATGTTATTGAATTGTGAGTTAATATTGACTTATGGTATGAAGGCCTTTCTACAGTTCTTACAAACTAGGGAAATCCATGGATTTTTGAGGGAAAATAGAAAGAAAAGCCAGTTTTAGGTGGAAATCACAGTGTGTTTGGTTTAGGGTGAATGTTATTAGGGATCCCTGGAGAGTACAGATGTCCAATACAAGTGAGTTGCTTCTGTATATTGGAAAGTTAAAACTGTTTCAGTAAAGATATTATACATATATTTCTGGTGAAATAACTGATCTGCTTTCAGTTAAATTTTACCTAGATGGGAAAACTAAATAAAGCAGGCATATTTCAAAAGTGATGGTCAGGGAAAACAAAAAAATATGCTACAGTGGTTAAACACCTTTCTAGAGATTCGAGACTGATTAATTAGAGGACACCCCACTGGTCACCATAAGTAAGGTCAAGTTAGTGGAGGGAGCCACTTCTCACCACACAGGACTGGGAGAGGTGTGATGACACCTTGTGAGACAAGCTGACTCTGGAGCTTACACTCCACACAATGTTTCTTGGTAAGTAAGTAAAGAGTAAGTGGTTTCAAGCAAACATGGGTCTGTTGGGGAGGGTCTAATGCATTTGTTCTTGGAGGGTGATTTCAGTGCTAGAAATTTGATGACTGCCCTTTCTGAGACACTCTCTGATTGGTTTATAAAAGTCACTGATGGCAAATTAGCTGGCCAGAAAGAGTATAGGAATGTGGGACTTCCTGGGTCTGTGAAAAGAATCCTGGGTTACACACAGAGGAAATCCTCCCAGGTTGCTGGAGCAGAAGATATCCATGCGTGAGCTCTGTAACCCAAGAAGGTATGACAAGTCATGTGGTTGGTCGGGAGTAAGTGGTTAGGGATTAATTTAAGTGAGATAGTTTAGAGTCTGCCCAGCTAAGGGCTAAGCATTGAAATATTAAAAGGTCTTGATGTATTTAATTACTGGAAAAGGGGCCACAGCAGCCCAGGCTACCATTTAAGGCAATCCAGGCATACTGAAGCCCAGGCAGCTGTCCCTCCAGGCTGCCGGCAATTCCGCTGGTCTAATATAACAGTTTATAGTTATTAATAAGTATCTTGCAGCTACCCTACCAGCTTCCCACCAGAGCAGACTGCCAGGCCATCCCGCCAGGCCTACAGGCCTCTAAAGCAAGTCAGGCCTGCCAGTCTTCCACCAGGCTGCCAGTTTCTCTGCCAGTCTAATATTATAATTTATAGTTACTAATAAATATCATTGTTAAGAAATCTGCAGTTTCATGGGTCATATGAATAGTCTTTCATGTTTAGATTCTAAAAACTCATAACCTCGAGTTGGCTTCTTCTAACATCATTAATAAGAAATATCTCTCTGATACTGTTTCTTATTTTAAATTCTACCTGCTGTACACATTGTTTCTCTTCTGTGAGTTCTCAACAAGCACCCCACCAGTGAGCTACACCCTAGCCAACACAAGGATATCTGTTTCAGATACAGACTGAATGAACTGATTGTTCATGCTGACACCATTGATTTCCTGAGTTCACCTAGTGACAGGGATTGCACTAGGTACTAGGACTCTGGTTGCTACAATGACTGAAAAGGATCCTGTCAGCAGGGGAGTATATATTCCACCACACCACACAGATTTACTAGTAACTTTAATACTTATTTGTATATCTCAGCAGAACTTATCTCAAACTTCCCTAGAATTCTTTAAAATTATTATTCCAAGTGCATACAAAGGAAGATCAAATAGAACAATCAATAATATTTTAAGAAAGGTCATGTTTTAACATAACCAATAATTTTATTGAAGGAGAGAAATCATATACTATCAATGCTATCTTTGATTAAACAATCAAAGGGTGTACCTTTGAGATTCCTTGGTGATAGAAAGCACATAATGTATTTTAGATGTCTAATTTATCAAAATAAAGGAACTATTGTCCCAGGTCACAATTTCTCAAGCATCATGCTATTCACACCCTGGATCTTTTCAGTGAACAGCTGCCCTATACATTGTAGAGTGATTAGGCACATTCATGTCCTTCTGCCCATGAAATTCTACTGTCAATTTCTGTCCACCCTAGTGTGAGAGCCAAAAGTAAATGTTTTCAGACATTAACTACTGCACTCAGGGCTAGGCAACATATTTGTCTCCAAGTAAGAACCATGTCTTTGATGAGAAGACTCTCTTAGTACCAGTGTTACTTATCAAACCCACTAGTTACCAACAATCTAGTGTTTCAGACATAAAAAGTTTCACTGAAATTTAAGGTAACTTGGAAGTCTAAACTTATTTACTATTTGACATATTTAATTTATGTTGTATATTAATTATAATTCATAGCACTATACAAGAAGCTTATAAAACCACTTTAATTATAGTTGTGGCAGCTAATTATCTATGAGATATTGGGATGTGAAAATGAACCACCAACACAATATTGAATGTAGACATTTTTTTCTCCAAGCAAAAAAAAAGACATATTAGAGTAAAGATCCAAATATGAACAGCATGATCAGAGAATTAACATTAGGTGCATTCATTTGCCAACTAGTTGATAAATTTTAATGTGTTTATTGTGAGTGGGGAGTAACATTATGTGAATATTAATAAAAACCATTTACATTCCTTCTTGTTTAAATACTTTGCACTAGCTAGAGGTAGAAAAGAAAATGTGTAGCTATGGAAACCTGACATTTCCATTATTGGAATTTTCTCATTAAGAACAAAAATTGATTAAACTTTTATTTTCTGGGAAGTTTCTCAGAACTATGCAGAGAAATCAAATATTTCCCTCATCAAAATGTTTTTGCTATGAATGGTTTTAAAAGTAGTGAGATACTGGGGACTGAAAATGAAGCAGGCACACCAAGTTGTAAGTATTTTACATCTGTGTGTCATTGTGTATATTATTGTGTGTATATTTTAGATGAATTGTTCTTGGTATAAACTGTGCTATCAAATCTTCTATGTATTGTCCTAATGCATAGTTCTCTGGTTTACACTATAAAAATTGGGATTAAAAATGAATGTCAAGATGATGACAAGACAGTTACCAATAGAAGTAAGCTATAATATAGGTATTTGTTTTAATGGGAAATATAATCCTAACAGGACCTAAGAAATGTGGTCCATGGTCCTCAAGTTCCTTATATCAGCATCTTCACAAATGCCTATATTTCCCCTCAGAATTCCCTATTGTTCATTTAAAAAGATAGAACTTCATACATGGAAACTGTATGCACATCACTCTCACCCTTCCCACATCATCCAAAATCCTCCTGTGTTACAATCCCAAATTCATGGTATTTTATTTAATTGTTATTGTTACATAGATGGATGATACATAGATAGATACATAGACAGGCAGACACATACATGTTACACATACATGTATGAACAACCTATCGAGCTTATTTAGCATTGCTCATATATACATATGTCCAAGAATAACACTTGAACAAGACCAACATTATGACAATACCAATACCAGCTGGTATATCAATGTGAACAAAGAAATTCTACATGGTCCCATACCTAGGTGAAGAGCTACAGGTAAGGCAATGACTCCTGTAACTGGTAGAATTAGTTTCCAGATTATTTTTAAAATATTCATTTTATATATATATATATATATATATATATCTGACTCCCTCGGTATCAATTTTGTTCATAAGTAATATTAATAATGACAATATATCCGAAAGTAGTAAAGATTCATAAACTAATACATATGTTGTATTTTTAATTTTTTATGTTGTATTTATATTGTTCATAATACTTATGTAATTTGTCTGCTCAAGCGTGTGTGTGTGTGTGTGTGTGTGTGTGTGTGTGTGTGTGTGTGTGTGTACATGAGCACATAAATACCTTTCAGCCTATTTGGAATAAGAAGATATTCCAAACTAATTGCAAAGCAGTCTTCAAGCTTGCTAAATGCTATCATCTTCAAAAGCAGAAAGTAAACACTTTGATAAAGGTAATTGGTAAGCTTCCAGGCCTCAGGGCTCTGTGTGAGTTCCCTATACTGGAAAGGGCCCTCAACAACCCTTCAAAGTTAACTGTGGCTGCATTTACCTGACACTAAAACACTCAGGCAATAGTATGGACATCAATAAGAGGACACTTAGGAGGCTGAACACTTTTAAAACTGTCATTTAATTAGATTTTAAATCCACTGTACAAAGGGAGTAAGCATATGCTGTTTGTCCTCTTCATTTGGGTCCTGAGCTTCTCCTCTGGAGGCTGACATCTCTCAATTTGTTGTATTAAGCATAAACTTAGAAATATATTCATTGCCCAGTTCCTTATGTTCACTAACAGATGTGACATTGTTTAAGAATTATAGAGCAATACACATCCTATAATAATTTTAAAATGAACTATTTAGCTATTTAATATGAAACCCTAAAATAATTTTACAATTACCTTGATTAATAAAATCCTTTAACTGACAAAACCTAGTCAATTATAGTAAAAAAACATGCATTTATACTATATATATAAATATATATATATATATAGGTTGAAATACATGCACACTGAGGATTGGCTAAAGGTATTAACATTCTGAAGTATTTTTAAAGTAATAAAACAATGTGATCAGTGCATTGCTATCATTAACACATCAGGAATAATTTTGTTGCAGCACATACATTGTTCAGGGTTTCCTCCCTTTTAATCTTTGATTAATAACTGACTAGGGACTTGAAAAGGTTTAAAGATTCACTGATGAAAACAGAACCCTGCAGGCTGCTGAGGCCCAGCAATCACTTGGTGTTTTAAATGGTCCTGTGCTCAGAACTATCAGCCTCAGGGACCAGAAATGTAAACAACTTCCTCAGGGCATCAGTGTGTCACTAGTCAAAGTTAATGCACGCTCCAAATTTTATACTTCAGATCAGTGTTATTTAAAGGTTTTGTGACAATATGAGAAATGAATTTTGCACTGAACTAATAGACAGGACAAGGGATTTGTCCTGGATTATTGCATCAGTGGCTTCTCAGAATGTCCTCAGAGAGGAGGCTCTAATCACTGAGCATTCTCCTCTGCTTCCTAGTTAGCATTCTATTACATGAAAGGACAGCAAAGTGAAATGAACGGCCATCCATGGACACCAGCACTCTACGCTGCCTTTCTCACCAACATCACAATAGAGGAAAAATCGTGTCCAAACTCTTTGTACACTAAAGAAATGCTGAAAACATTTACTTAATGTTTAATTTATGTTTTCTGTTTCTAGAATGCATATCCTCTAATCTTATTTCAACCAAAGATATTAGTTGTGTCTTTGAAATGTAATGTGGAAACATCAAACATGAAGATAATGAAAATTATAAGGATGCCAAATAACATATTCTGCATGATCTTACCAAAGCCAAGATACCATAGACTCTCAAATGGAGCCTCCCAACTCAATAGAAAAGGCCCAGTTTAAATGAGGAATAGAGGTGCCAAATATATATGGACTGGACATTGGGAATGTATGCTAAGCCATATAACTCTCATAATTGTGGCCTATTTATTTCTGTTTTGTATTGTATTTATTGTTATAAGAGAAAGAACCATTTGTTGGACTGAAAGGGGGAGCTGTTGGGGGGAAAAAGATATACCTTAAACTTAAAAAAAAGGGAAGAGGATGGGGGGTGGAGGGGGAAAAGGGTGCGAGGGGAGAACTGGAGGGGGTGTTGGGAGGGGATTGTCATTGAGATGTAACTTGAAGAAATAAAAAATAAATTAAAAAAAAACAAGTTTGCACTTCCACCAAAAAAAAAAAAAAAAAATGAGGAATAGAGAGGTTGGGTCGTTTTCAGTGTTGAATTTAGAGTATGGATGTCCAAAAACTTGTGCCTTTCCTTCCTGTCTGAGGAGACCATTTTCCCAGGTTGCAAAATGCATGAGTCTCATGACACATGAGAATTCACTTTTACTTTTCAATATACACAGAGAGACAGTACATAACAACGATCTAAAGCAATCCTAGAAAGAGATTTTTCAAGCACTGGAAGCACATACTTAAATATTAAGTTGGCAACAGATAAAATAAGTCCACAACACTTTCCTCAGAAGGAATAAAAACACTGGCATTGCTGGGTGAGCTAATATATCAGGAGCCCCGAGTCACTGGTTTCCTTGAACTCTGGAATAGTTTCACTGGGTGTATGAACAATATAAATGAAATAGCAGCTGCACATGTGAGCCAACAAACATCAATAATTTAATTATTTTCCACTGTAGCAGATAAACGTAAATAACTTACAGAGCCAAGGGGAACATTAAAATACACTTTTCTCTCCTGCCTAATAAATCTGAAGAAAATACCTTGCCTGCCTCTGCCAGGACAACATCCCTAGAAAAGCTGACTGAAGCCAAGTATGTTTAACATGTCTTCAAATTTCATGGTCTGACCATGTACGAAGACTCCTCCTTAGTCACATAATTCCCCAGTGAAGGATGGGAAGAAACACTTCTCTTTGGTCTGTAAAAATTAGAAATTTAGTGAAAACTAAGGACCTTCAATGGAGAACACTCTCGGCTTCTTCCACTTTATTCTCCAGATGCAGATACAAAAAGTGCAGCGCAGGCTCTGCTCTTGGGGCAGCTAAAGAGATTTTCAAAGTCTATAAATACCAGTGGGGGACAGAAGAAAAAAAACAGAAACGAATTTGAGAAGCATAATAACATCTGCTATGTTTGGACAAGTGACTTTCCCCCAGTCATTTTGCATAATTCACATCCAAAGGTAAAATAATGTTCCAATTTATAAGGCTGTGCTGGAGTTCCAACTATATTTTATTTTAAACCTAGAGCTAGTTTTGCATCTAATCTTACCAATCTTCTCAGAATAGCATATCAGTTTTATTCACATTAATTAATGTAGCATGTCTGTACCAACAAGAAGTAAATAAGTGGTCATGAATTTAAAAGAAAACAGGATGGCCAAGGAGAGGAGTTGGAGTGGGGAGATGGAGAGGTAGAAATAATGTGATACTTTACTCATGTGGGAAATTATCAGTATTTAAAAATAATTCTGCGTTAAGGGAAAAAAGTTCACAACTACACTAAAATTCAGTAGCCTTCAAATACAACTCTTGTTCTCAGAAAATCATACTGAGTGAAATGTATTTTTAATAATGCATATTGGCTCAGAAATAAGTGGATCAAGTTAAGGGGACAGTTTGGGGGATAAAAGGATATATCACTAAGGGCATATAGGTTAACACCCATTGAGTTTTGTCTCTCATCACAGGAAACCCTCACTTACTCATGTGTAATTTTAATTTTGAAGACTGATTTCAAAGAAATAGATTTCCTGACCCCAACGTACACATTTTGTTAATTTTCTGAGGTCTAAAATACAACCATTACTACTCACTACATTTAATCTAAAGAAAATAAAGTAAATAAAAAGGTATAGGATTTGACTACAATAGTTCTGACAAGTTAGCTAGTGAACACTTGTATGTCCAAACCAATTCATGTACTAACAAATAAGCAGCAGAAAATCACATTGGAGAAACAAATGAAATTATATTTTAAATATTTAGGCACACACACACAAATACACACACTGTATCTTTGGGTAAGTGATATAATAATCAAGAAAAAAGTGAGGGGGCATTGAAGAGGACAGAGGGAATTTTCAGGCAGGGCTGAAGGGAATAAAGTGAGATGGGTATGTGATCTAATTCCACACCAATTAAAAACATATTTACAAAATTAAACAAAAGTTTTTGTAGGAACAGACTTAGCCTGAGGTCTGTGTAACACATATAAAGGGAAGGTCTTCTCTTCTAAATTGGGAACATGAGTGAACTCAGACTGCCATCAAGTGCAAGGCCAGATTTAAAACATGAGGCATGTGACCGAAGGGAAGAGCCACCACATTAGCAATGTACATGACAATCTGTTTCCTTGACATGGAGCATGTACTGGAATATAATTACATGATACTAAATTGTTAAACATAAATATATATTACAGACAGTATAACCAGATGTTTCATGTGTATTTTTAGATTTAGAGTAAATGTCTGTTTTCTTAAATACAGATTGAATAAAGTTACACCCAGTCTGAATTAAGTTAAATGAAATAAAAGACAGTTTTCCTTACAGTCTTAGAACACCAGAAAGATTACAATCGATCTATTATTTCTCTTTAATATATATATATGTATATATATATATATTGCAGAACACACCACATCACACACACACACACACACACACACACACACACACACACACATCTGAAATAAAACACTAGGAGAACTCCTTGATTTTCTTAAGGAAAAAGAGGATAAATGAATAGGAAAATGCATTGTCTGACTGTTATAAGGAATAGTAATTTTAAACATAGGTTCATGACTTCTAGAGGAAGGGAAATATGTCTAGAATAAATACTGCTGGGAGAACTCCCAGGGATTGAATCTGAATCTTTTATTTGTGATCTGTTTTCTTTTACTTTTTTCAGAATCCTCAGGGCAAAAGGTCAAGTGTGCATTTCACATCAGAGGGAAAAAAAATGTTTTCTCTTATCAGTGATTCCTATTCTTAGATAGCATCATAAAACAAACATGTATACTATTTCACTAAAATATTTTCAAGTAAAACTATATTGGAATGATAATGGCCTATACCCCAAACAGATTTGGGGTATTCCCAGTGAAGCCCTTGATTGAAGAATTCCATATGTGTAAGTATATCCATATTAAGCAATACCAAATAAATGACTTAAAACATTTATTCCAAAAAAATGTGGTACATTTACACAATGAAATACTGCTCAGCCATTAGAAACAAGGAAATCATGCAATTCACAGCCAAATGGATGTAACTAGGAAAGCTCATCCTGAGTGAGCTAACCCAGACTCAGAAAGATGCACATGGCATCTACTCACTTATAATTGGATTTTAGCCATACAGTACAGGATAACTATCCTACAACTAACACACCAAAAAGATAAGGAACAAAGACTTTGTTACCTATCAATGGGACAAATTGCCCTAAGGGTGCTACCATGTAGGCCCCCAGTGCAAGAGGAAGCTCTTAGCCCTCATATGACTGTTGGTCTGAGAGGGGCTGATATGTAGGGACACTCCACATTGGAGGAGTGGGATGGATGGGAGAGGGAGGAGAGGATGGGAAGGTGGAACCAGGAGTGATGGAAAGAGGGCACTATAATGGAGATGTAACTTGATGTAATAAATAAACATTATTTAAAAATTATTCCATAGTTTCCAGTTGCAACTTCACTGAGTTTTATGTTTCTGACTTCCACATAGGACACAGTTAATAACACATCCTGGGCTCAACTCATCTAAAAACAACTGAATCAGAATCCATTGCCTAGCAAACTTGCAACACTGATAACAAGAACTATTTCCAGCTGTTGACAGAGGCTCCTTCAGTCACTTGTTATAAATGTTCTTCCATATCACAGCTTATACAAGCTTGTTCATTAGTTTTTCATAATTGCCTAGCCTAAAGAGCAAGCTTCTGTCTAGGACATTTTCCTACTTAATGAAAGTTCCAGCCTTTCATAAGCTAACTCAGCAGGTTATATTTAGAAATATATATGTATATATACAAATACATATATGTTTGTGTGTATATATATATATATATTACAATTAAATAAAAAAGACCATGGATGAGGGGATGCTATTTATTAAAAACCCTAAACACCTTCCCACCCACTCACCCAAAGCACGGGAGAAAGGATACTATTAGATGTCCTTGGGGCAACTAGTCAGCAGTCCAGGCAAATAGCACACACAGGAACAGGCACCAGAAGCAACACAAATCAACAGCAGCCCCAGGGAGGTCTAGCAGGGACACCAGCAGTGGCAGTGGCTCTGATATTGGCGTCAGCCATGAAAACAGTTGCTGCACCTCTGTTTGGGACTGTGATCTCTTCAGCCTAACCTGGGCCATGGTCTTCAGCAGCAAAGGCACCAGCAAGTCTCACAAGAATCAAGTCTTGAAGTGTTGTCTGAGTCTTTTGAAGTGAGGCAGTGTTGAGAAGCAATGCCAAAGAAAATACCCCCCTGCATTTCCAGACGTGCCTCTTCATACCTGCACAAACACACCTTCCAACCGACCAACTTCACACCCTCCACACAAGGTATTTCCTGTTGACCAATATCACAAACTCTCCAAGGCGTCTGTCCATCAGAAGATCCAAATATGTTCCCCACAGTGACAGTTTTCTGGCTGGCAAAATATCACGTGATCTTACATCAGGATGTTTTGTATGCTTCTTTCATGAGTCTGGTTTTCAGTGGTGTACAAAACACCCCCACATCCCATTCTTGAGAACAAAACAAAAGACACATGCATTCAAAACAACTGTGTTTCCAAAGAAATCCAAACTTCTACCACACATGGATTTGAAGGGGAATGGGGAGAGGTATATGGGAGGGCTTAGAGGGAGAAAAGGAAAGAGAAAAACATTGTAATTAAACTACAATCTCAGAAATAAGGAAAAAGAAAGAAGTAGGTTAATCTAGCCACATATAAAGGGAAGATGTAACACGGGGCCGTGAGTACTAAGAATCAGGATTCACTGAAGCTATCTTGAAAGCTTTCCATCTCATAAAATTTAATAAATAATTTTCAATGGTCATGAATTAACTGCAGAAACACACAGATGGATACAGAAGTAAAGGTAATATGACTCAATTCTTAGAATCCCCCATGTTTTACCTACTTCTCATCACCATGTATCTGACTGGGAACTGCAGAATTGAAAAATGTCAATTAGCAAATATTTTTCCTTCCGTGATCACTGATGCTCTTCACTTAATGGGATTTATTTTAAAATAAATGACTTGAAATGTTACATCAAATTTACCTGAGCAACTAAAATTTGTTAAAGTTTTTTATATTAAATGTTCTCTCATAAACATCAGTTACTAATTTTGGGTATTATTAAATAATAATAAAAATTTTAAAGAAATGATGATATGGTTGACTTCATAATTATGAAAAATATTTTTATTTGTTTTTTTTCTGAAATTATACAAGTTCATTCCTTTGTTCACTCCTCACCCTTGCCATGCCTTCTCAATTCCACAAACCTTAGACTCTGCCATGTGATTCACCTTGACTGATGAAAAAATGATAGTTTGTTATCTCCAAACACAAGCATTGAAGAATAACGCATTTCTAAGTCTACTGGAGCAGCCGTCCTATGGCCTGATGGTTTGTTCCCTGACTCTTGATACGGTTCTCAAATGAGAAGTCATCTGGAGAACAGGAACCTGTCCTGAGGCCTGAGGTTGAACTCAGATGTCACCAAGCGACATCTTCACAGCCATAAGCAAGATTCACATGCACAAGAGAAATTCGTCTTGTTATTTCTGAAATCTGTCTTGTGGTTTCTCAGATACCATCCATGCCAGTTTTGTTTTGTTTCATTCAGTGTCTCTCACTGGCCTACTATTTATTAGGCTAGGCTGACTGGCCAGAAAGCTCCAGGCATCTTCTTGTCTCTGCTTCCTGAATACTGAGATTGCAGGTACCCTTGGATTTGTTTTTTGGTTTTTTGCTTTTTGGACATGGGATCTAGGGCCCAAAAACAGGCCTTCTTGCAATGCAAGAAACAGCACAGAGATACATTCCCAATTCTGCTGTGTCATTTTTAACAACTTCATTTCTAACTTCTCAAAAATAGTTTCTTTAGAACCTTTCAATCAGTTGATAGATTTGAAAATGCCTACTAAAGCCCTGGCATACAATGAGTATGAATGCATCTGCTATACTCCTAGTGTACAGCATTACCATTACATTTGTTAAATTTTCTTAAAAGACCACTAAACCACAGTGAAAATAAATGTGAAAACAAAGCAGGAAAATATTACTATAAATAACTCCACCCAGAATCTGAATTTTAAATTCCAGAAATTAAAACTTTAATGTGCAATTAGAAAGGAGCCTTATTTATTAGTAGAAGTGATAGGATTATGGATTTTTAAATGCTCAATAATGATTTCTACAGAGATTAATACTATTTTCAACCTATTAATTATTTAATACAACCTCTGTAGGTTAATAATTTAGGAAAGGATGAAATGTACTTTTTTAGTAACTAAAAATAAGAAAGGGTCCCAAAATGAGTGTTATCAAGGTTAGACAGATGAAAGAATCTACTGATATTAATCAGTTAAGGCTCTGACAACAGTAAATGCAAATTATAGCAGTTTACCTCCACCCCTGCAATATGATCTAGGTTTGCTGTTTCCTGTCAGCTGTGGGCTTGTCTGCAATTCTGATTCATAATGTACTAATCGTACACTGTGGAAGGACTGATTGTCTAGCTTATGTATTCTGTTCTTGAAACAGAAGAAAAAGCAATTGTGAATCCATAAGATAACTCAACATATTTCATTTGAACAAGGTATACATTCTTCATACTTACACTGAACAAAGAAAATCATTTAACCAAAACCTGACATGTATGGAAAAGGGTTATCAGGACCAATCTCTACAGGCTTCCTAGAGAGGAAAAGCAAATAAATGGGAGCAATCGTGAAATGCACTATACCGATAAAATGGCTTCCAGGTAAAAAGACTTAGCACACTGAATGTAACTATGCAAGTAAGAGCATAGGGACTTTTTAAGATGAGAAAACAAGAAAAATAGTAGCCTGAATGACACTGGATGATGTTACTCTCTCTTGCTAAAACTGTGTTGATGTCAGAGTAATGATTAATCCCTTGTACCTATTTTTGCCTTCAGCTCCCTGATACGATTTAATAGAATTGTTAATGAGTAGATATGTACTTTAAAGATTCAAAGTAGAAATAACTGATTATTTTTTTATAAATAAAGGTTTAGACTTATGATTATTTTAAGATTTTATAAGACT
>CAJQZJ010000153.1:1066612-1069112 GCA_907164525.1 Lophiomys imhausi | reverse complement strand
ATTCTTTGAGAAAATCAACAAATAGACAAACCCTTAGCCAAACTAACTAAAAGGCAGAGGGAAAATGCCCAAATCAACAAAATCAGAAATGAAAAGGGAGAAAGAACAACAGACATCGAGGAAACCAAAGAATCTTTAGGTCTTACTTCAAAATCCTATACTCCACAAAATTTGAAAACCTAAGTGAAATGGACAATTTTCTTGATAGATTCCACCTACCAATGTTAAATAAAAATCAGGTTAACAAATTAAACAATCCTAAAAGCCCTAATGAAATAGAAGCAGTCATTAAAAGTCTCCCAAGCAAAAAAAAGCCCAGGGCCAGATGGTTTCAGCACAGAATTCTACCAGACCTTCAAAGAAGAGCAAATACCAATACTCTTCAAACTCTTCCACAAAACATAAACAGAAGGAACACTGCCAAACTCATTCTGTGAGGTCACAGTCACCCTGATACCTAAACCACACAAAGATCCAATAAAGAGAATTTCAGACCAATTTCTTTCTACTTCCATTTTATATGTACAACAACTACTAATTTCCTGTACTGGTGACAATTATTCACTGTCATACACATCTCCCTGGGCTATTTTTATATCATCCTATTTTAGAAATTGGGTTCTGGAATTAGACACTCTGGATTCTAATCCCAGCATTCTCTCTGACCAATGGTCTGAATTGGGAACTTACTTCATCTCTCTTTGTTTTACCTATAAAACAGAAAAATAAAAATAAAAAAATGGCAACCCACCTCACTAGATTTCCAGGAGAACGAAATGGATTGAATGCAATCAACGTGTCTCAAAGAATGCCTGGTATGTTGCTACCACTCAACAACATATGAGTATGAGCAGTTATTAGCAGGAACAACTCACAAACAGACATTCTGGCCTTGCCCCTTTTGTCTGCCCTCCAGATGACAGCCAAAGTGAATTTCTTAAAAATAAAACTCACAGCATGGCACTCCCTGGTTTTAAATATACTATATCTTTCTTATTTATCATGACCTCAATATTCTAATTACCACTCTCCTAAACTCTCAGGACATCTTTTAAGTTCTTACGTTACAGAATTTATCAGACTAGGTTTTACTTGGCTATTTATTTATTTGCTGAAATGGTTACCACTCTAGAGGAAAAATGGCTTCCTCTCATAATGAGTACTAATTGTGTGCCATGTGAGCCCTGTTATGATGATGGAACATTAAGTCACTTAGTCTTAACAAGAAAAGTCACAATCACCATCCCATTGTGCATGGGGACTCAGGTATGGCAAATATTGTAATTTGCCAAGTCTCCATGGTAGGTAAGTGGCTGAGTTGACAGCCTTTCACTAAGTTATCAGAGGGGTTACCAGGATGACAGAGATGCTGTGATGGACAAAATGACAAAACACAAGTAGCAGCAAAAAAGTGATAGGGATGTTTAGAGCAGGGCATTTCTGCTGTCTTTGGAAAACTAAAAAAAAATAGTCCTACATTTTACCTACCACTCAAAATGACTGGTCTTTCCTTTTAACTTGTTTTACCTATGAAGAAATTTTAAGAAACTTGGCCCCTCTCTCTCTTTCTCAGTGGAAGCCAGACCTTAAGCATGGCAAGCAAATACTAAGCTAAATTATATACCCAGGTGCTTATAGATAGCTATTAATGTTTAGAGATTATGGAAAATGAAACAAAAAGCCATTGGAAGATATTTTGCAAAACAAATTTAATGGTTTTAGTGTTGACAAAAAAGTAAAAATATGAGGTATATTCAGAAGAAAACTACTTCAGTTTTCCAAATATGAGATGCTTATGTGAAGGTGCTTGGAAGAGAGACAAGTGTGTGTTTAAATGAGAAGTGATATACAGTAGTTGGTGATGTATTGGATGTGGTGGATAACAGAGAGGACAATAAGGAAGGCAATGGAGGACAAAATCTTTTGCCCTTAGCTTTCAATGAAAATAGTATATGTGTAATATTACAGTTCAACTCCGTACAGAAGGGATGAGGTTGATATGGCTATCAGAAAAAAAATATTAACTTCTGGGGTACAGAAATTTTAAAAATAAGGACAGATGGACAATTTCTCAAATGGTGGATAAAAACACATAGGATATATCACAGAGGGTAAAGGCTAGCCTACAAAGTTGTGGTAGCAATTAAGGAATTTAAATGCAGAATGCCAATCAGAACTAGTGCTAATTAAACTTCAGAGCCATGTCTTTGAGCTTAACAAAGTTTGGAAGAACACAGGAGGGGGATAGGATAAATGTGAGAAGATTAACACTAACTGGAAAAGAAGCAGGATAGAGAGCCACATCTCAAAATTCTGAAACCAAGACTCAAGGCATGATCATAACATTATTAAAAATTAGAAACCTGAAGAAGTTGTTCTTTAAAAAGAAGGGTTTTGAAGTAGAGAAATATCAACTTTTCAATGTACTAGAATTCTCTGTTGCCCTTAAAAATCTGACTTATCTCGATATCAAAAAATCTTAAGTTAAGAAAACATCTTT
>CAJQZJ010000153.1:987831-1021612 GCA_907164525.1 Lophiomys imhausi | reverse complement strand
TCTATTACCTGGCAACAAGCCAGGGACATAATTAAAAAATGTCCTACATGTTCTCTGTATAACCAAATTCCATCACCTGCTGGTAGTAACCCTAGAGGTACTAAAAAAAATGAAATTTGGCAAATGGATGTTTTTCACTTTGCAGATTTTGGAAAACAAAGGTACGTACATCATACCATTGATACATACTCAGGGTTTCAATGGACAACTGCTTTAAGTTCTGAAAAGGCTGATTGTGTTATTGCACATTTGTTAGAAATAATGGCATTTATGGGTGTACCTGCACAAATTAAGACTGATAATGCTCCTGCATATGTATCTAATAAGGTGAAGCAATTCTTTGCATATTATAATATAAAACATGTTACTGGTATACCACACAATCCTACAAGACAAGCAATTGTAGAAAGAGCTAATCGTACGTTAAGCCATATAACCCTCATAACTGTGGCCTAATTACCTCTGTTGTACTGTATTGTATTTGTTATTATAAGAGAAAGAGCCATTTGTTGGACTGAAAGGGGAAACTGTAGGGGAAAATAAGATATACCTTAAATTTAAACTCAAAAGACAAAAAAAAAGGGAAGAGGATGGTGGGTTGAGGGTGGGAGGGTGGGACTGGAGGGGGAATAGGGAGGGGACTGCGATTGAGATGTAACTTGAAGAAATAAAAAATAAAGGAAAAAAAAAAGAATCTACAACAAAGACTGTGTTCCTGACGACTGAGGACCTGCCCCAGAGACTGTATCATTCTAAAGGGTTAGAAAAATAATTATCAATATGTTTAGTGGATAGGTTAAATGGGTTGTAGGAATTTATAGGATTAATAGTTAAGAAATTGTTGGTGTTTGTTATAAGTGAATTTAGTAATAAATAAATAAGTGTTAAATAATAATTTAAAAGTTCGGTTACAGTAGTGTCTCCTGCATGTCTTCACTAATTCATGAACATGTGTACCAGTCACTACTACTGCTGACATCGGGCTCCAGCTTCTTCAGAAATCAACCTTAATGAGGTATCTATCTTCATGGCACATTGTCACCATTAGACTACTCAAACTCTATTGTGAAAGAAAATCAGAAGTTCTGTTTTACATAAATATTACAGAAAAGTTATCTGAGAACATATTTTAATAATAGAAAGCAGATAAAATAATATCTATCATGCCTTTATCTGCAAAAGGAAATATGTTGTTGCTAACTTTAGAAGCATCATAGTCTTTGTAAGGAAATCTCAACTGGCACAGTGACTCTAAAACATCTCTCTAAAAATGATTGACCCCTTGTCCTAGTCTATCTAAAACAAATTATCTAGGAATGAAGATATCTGGCTAACTTTGATCAACTACCATTCCCCAGTTACTCATTGTTACTTTCTCATCTTCACAGCAGTAGATATTGGCTCAACTCAGCATGTTCCTACGGCAACATTATTCATTCATTTTCCCCCACACTTACGGAGTTGATATATCATTTGCTAAAACACATTGACAGCCATGTTCTCTAAAAGGCCCTTTAGAGCCTTTTAATAGCAATCCATGTGCTATTAGTACAAACCTCTCCTTACCACCTTAAATGCCACATGGAACAAGAACCACAAAGAACCCAGACACTAGGAAAATGGCTTCTTCATTAATTATACTTTCTTTCTTAATTTTAAATGCTCTAATTCCAAAATATTATAGTTTAAATATTTATTTCAAGAGGCTCATACTGCTTACCTACCTTATTAGATAGTGAAATTATTGTTCAATAACTATCTAGAATAAAAATAATTATAAAGACACTGCATTAGAGGGTGAGGTGAATTAAGATACATTCAAATAAAGTTGGATATATTTTTTCTTTAAAAAATTAAAGCATTTAAATCTAGTTGCCTTCTTGCCTTAGCAGTTCATCTTATTTAGCAATATAATGAATAAAAAAGAAAATTGATTATGGATTATAAGAAGTTATAAATTGGAGCCACCCTTCCACCAAGTCTTGTAACCTGAGTTCAGTCCTTGAGTCCCATAGGATGGAAGAACAAAGACAAATCCCGTAAGTTTCCCTTTGACCTCCACAAGCACATCATGAAATACATGAACACACACATAAGCAAACATACACACAAATAATAAAATAATAATAAAAATAATAAAATAAGATATAAACTATTTAAGAAATACATAAAATTTTAAAAATAACTTACTAATCATAGAGAATCACTGAGAATAAATATTTTCCTTGTGCTATAGATATAAGTAAATTCCCAGATTGGGAAGGGACTAGGAATTTCTGGGGTTTTTTAATTTTTTGAAATTATTTTATTTTGTGAATTTCACATTATGCATCCTGTTCTCACTTATCTCCTACTTCCCCTTAAACCTGCCATCCACCCTTACAACTTCCTCCAACAGAAAAAAAATCAGAATGTGGAAGCTGCCGTGTGTCTGCTGTGTCTGCATGTGTCCTACAATATTCCCTTTTGTCCACACATTTTTGGTTGCATATGTTCATTATAGTGACTCCTTGGTCTGGTACGCAGCTGCTGGCTTCTAATACTTTGTCAATACTGGAACCTCACTGGGACTCCTCTCAGATATCCTGGTGTTTCCCTGTGTCATGGAGATCCTGTAGTTTTGGGTCTGTGGAACTGGCCTCTTCATGCACTCTAGCAGTTCATCCATGGGATAGATGTTAGGGTAGGCAAACTCAAAGCCCTGATTCTGGGTCTGCAACCCCCACATCCAGGGCCAGTTCTACTGGGCTATCCAGGTAAGGTGCAGGGCTGCTCTCCTGAGTGCTGAAGCATGTGAGGGGCAGGGACAGCTCTCCTGTTCTTGTGACCTTATCTGGGTCATAGCTCCTGTCCTCTGCCATTAGTAGTGAGGGGAAAAGGGAGGGTGGAAGTTCTTATCCTACAACATAATTGAGTACATTTAACTTCTTAAATATAAAGCAGAATCACCTAGGGGACATTTTAAACATTCTTCATGGGCTTTACTTCATTTGGTCTGGTGATGAGTCTAGTCATAACTAATCCTTTCTTTTTGAGAATATCATATATGAATACTGTATTCTCTCTCTGTCTCTCTCTCTCTCTCTCTCTCTCTCTCTCTCTCTCTCTCTCTCTCTCTCTCTCTCTCTCTCTCCTCCAATTCCCCCCAGGTTCCTCCCACTCCTTCTCAAAAATGCTTTCTTCACTGCAAATGTATTTAACACATGCCCAAAGCAACAAGGCCAAGTGATAATGGAATGAAACTTCTGAAGCCACGACTGATAAGAAACTCTCATCTTTTTGTCTTGGGTATTTTGTGACAGTGAGAGAACCATAATGAATACAGCTATGCTGACTGACAGCTGCTTGATAGCCTTCATCTCTAAAGCTACTTTCAGTGATCCAGGGATGTGCACAAGTGACACATACATTCTTAATCCCCCTGACCTTGTTGATTCACTTTCTGTTCACTCTCATCTACCCTTAAGCCTTCATCATGAAGCTGTTATTTTTCCAGGATGACTTTAAAATTTTAAATTCTAGCACCTTTCTTTCAAAATACAATTTCTCTTTCTCTGGATCTTTCACCCATTATCACACAGTAGTTATTTCTAATTCATTGGAGCCTCCACTCTTCCATTTTTCCCAATTTACCTTTCTCTTCTATCTTTCACTTCCTTTTTGTTCTCATGTTCTCTGTCTGTCTGTCTCTGTCTCTCTCTCTCTCACTCTATCTATCTATCTATATATATATATATATATATCGTTTACCTTCTCCCCTCCTCTCCTTCTCTCTTCCTTCTTTCTTCTTCTTCCTTCTCTTCCTTTTTTCTGTCTTCCTTCCTTTCTCCTTCCCTCTGTCTTTCTTACCCCATTCCTTTCTATCTATCTCTCTATTAAATATCCTGGCCTTGGGGAAAGAGTAATCATCCTCAAATTGATTCTTCTCTATTCCCAGTCACTCACTAATATTAACAGCCTTGCTTCCTGAAGACAACTCAGTTAAAACTTCCTTGGCAAAAGTCACCAATGACTTTTTCACTGTTGAATGTAATGGACATTTTTTTCGTGCCTTTAATCATCATTTTCATTTTCAGTGGTTTTGCTCCTGTCGTGCCATATTTTTATGACATTACCCTTCTACCTTTCTAAACATACTTTCTCTTTCTTCCATTTCTTACCTTTACCATATGTATATGTTTTTTGTAAAAACAAAACTGACTGCCAATGCTTTTTCCACATTTTTTTTTTGAGACAGTGTTTCTCTGTGTAGCCCTGGCTGTCCTGGACTCACTTTGTAGACCAGGTTGGCCTTTAACTTGCAGAGATCTGCCTGCCTCTGCATTCCTAGTGCTGGTATTAAGGACATGCACCACCATGCCCGGAATTACAGACAGCTGTGAACTTCCATATGGGTTCTGAGATTTGAACTCGGGTCCTTTGGAAGAACAGCCAGTGCTCTTAACCACTGAGCCGTCTCTCCAGCCCTTTTTTTTGCATCTTATGAACTCTCTCTTTGTAATGCCCAGTTCACAAAACCATAAGATAAGCCAGGAAAACTCCAACTTGATGCAAATACAAAAGGATCTTTAATTGGGGTACAAGCCAAGGCAAGGTCCATCACATGTTCTCCATGTAGGGAGTCCGTGAATGGCCCTGAACCTGGAAAGTCTGAGGCTCTTAAGGGCTAGGCAAGGGAGGGGGTAGGCAGTTAGGGAGGTGTTCATAACATACAGAACCACATTTGGCCTTGTAAGATGAGCTACGAGAGTCCTCTGGTAACTTTGTCCTCAGGAGGCAAAGGAAACTTCCAGTTAACAAATAAGTCCTTATGAGAGCCCTTCATTATGACTCTGTCCAGATGGTCACTCAAAGCCTCTGAGGGAGAGAAAACTAGGGTTTCAGGCTGTCTTTATTATTTTACTTTTATGAGCTTGTTACAGCAGATGGGGGTGGGTAAGAACTTGGACAGACCAGGATGAGAGACTGGGGGTTTTTGTTCTTTCATCTTAAAGAAATCAATGTTTTTCCTTCCAAATAACAAACTTCCCAAAGTATGCACACAATTGTTACTGGTCTTGAGCTCCAGATATGCAACCTGAATAACTTTTGTACATCTCTAACTAGTAATCAAACACATCTGAATTAAGAGCCCAACTTGGACTCCCAGGATCCCATCATTAATTGCTAGTTTTACTTGGTCTCTCTGCTATGTAAAAAGTGATTTCTTTGAGGGTAAATTCATTCTATACTCCAATTATATCATCATATCCAGATGTTCACATCATCTCATCACCAATGATTTCCCTTTCCTTTATCCTCTCTGTCACAAAAGAACAAACCTACACATAGCTCAACAGAGGAATTTGGGGTTCACCATACTAGAATCCACTTTCCTCAACCTTTGCCCTAAACTACTAATCAGTACAAGTGGCAATTAAGTATCTTCAGTACCCTGGACTCTGACTTAATCCTGCTTGGAACCACCAGCTGCACTTTCTCTTAGATGTTCTAATTCCTCAGAATCTATCAAAAGTAATTTCTATTAAAATTGCTTCCCAGATCAATCAAACTTTTTAAAAATAAGTAGAGAATTCACTATGCTGCTGATCTCTGTGATCTTGTTTGTGCTTCTGCCTTACCTTGGAACATTATCTCCTCCACCACTTCCTCAGAGCATCCTCTGGCCTTCCGAGCTGGGAATAAGAGCCCCACTTAGGCTCCTCAGATCACACCCTCGCCTGTTTCACTTGGTCTCACTGCTGTCTAAAAAGTGAGTTCCCTGAGGGTAGATTCTATACTCTAATTACATTTCTGGTTTATTCTATCTGATATAGCAACTGACAGAAAGTAGGCAATTTAAAATGTTTAGTGAATCAGTGTTCAGTAAACAAGCAGAAGTGAAGTGGCATTTTCTTGCATAACAGAAATAATTGTCAGGAAGTAAAAAAAGACTCTAACAGAAAAATCAGAAGACTCCTGATACTAAGAGGATAGGGGTAAACAAACCTTCTCATTCAGTGTAATATAGTTCAGACTGCCACAGAGACAGGAAATACAAAGATTCTATACCCATCATCATTTCCCTCTTGTTCCTAAATTCTAGATGACTGATGATTGAAGACAACATTGAAGTCTTTAAATTCAGAAGCTAGTGACAGAATACATTCAGAAAAGCATATAAAAAAATCTTCCTTTCTCTCCCTCAGTACTGAGTCTTGATTGTATTATGCTTAAAAGACAAAACTCCTTCCACATAACCACCCTTCATAAACATGCCCTATTGAGACTTGCTGAACACAGCAAAAAATATAAAACTCCTTTTTCACTGAGCTGCTCTGAAGAAACAAGAAAATAAATTTGAAAAGGAATATTCATAATAGCTGCATAAATCTTTGGCTTATAAATAAAGTGTCTAGAAGTGTGCATAAAATTAAATATAGTCTGATAGTCTATGATTAAGATGCCAGGGACATCCTCTTTGAGGGCACTTAAGTGATCAAATATGATACCTGTGAACTTGGAGCCAAGCAAGCTTGATTTCAAGTCTTTCCCTAGGGAAAGTCACCCAAATTCTCTGTACCCCAGTTTTCATTTTGATCAAGCTGACTCACCTGATAAATTCACACATTTAGATATTTACTTTGACAACCCTTTTGAATGTTTCATTAATCAATGATGCAATTGTATACAAAGGGAAGCCCTCTCCAAGCTTGTAATTTAGTGAAAAACACAAGTAGAAATTAAATAAATAGATGAATATAGGTCATAAGGGTTAATCAGTGATCACAAGAAAAAGAAACCAGAGTGAAAGGGGTGATGAATGACAGTACCATTTCATGTGTGTGTTGAGAATGTGAGTGAGATATTACCTTTGAGGAGGCCTGAATGAGGAGACAGAGCATCTATAATCTTACAATCAACTGTAGGAACATTCTATCAGGAGAGCTTAAAGGAAATGACTCCTGCATATTGAGTAGTTTTGGAACCAGTAAGAAGCTAATCGAGTCAGAGTTAAATTACAAAAAAAAGAAAGCTATAGAAAAAATGTTGTATTAGGTAGAATATATATGTAAAAATTTTGTCAGCCATGTTGCATTATAATTACAAAATTGTATCCCTTCCAAATGGCCTGTTCTTCATAAACAGTAGGCTCATGGTACTTTGAAATGATACCACTTATGACGTTAGTAGGATTATTTCAACCAATCAGCTAACTCTATTCACATATTTAGAGAGAACCACAGAGAGAGGGAGAGCCTTTGTTTTATACTTTCTCTGTTTAGTGAAGTCTCAGATTTTTTTTTCTTTTCCTTACATAGCAACTATAAAGTCATCAAGAGCAAATAATATCATGCCGATCACTAAGTGTCCTGGCCTTTCTTGGTTTTAAAGGAATAGTGAAGTCTTCGTTATAACTGTAAATGGACCCTATTCAACCCTGAGAGGAAAGCACTGGCTATTTAGAGAAGGGTCATGAGAGAGTCATAGATATAATAAGAGGATTGGGACAACGTCTTAGTCAGCATTCTATTGCTGTGAAGAGACATCATGACCATGGCAACTCTGGGATTTTTTTTTATTTGTTTGTTTGTTTGTTTTCTTTCTTTCTGGTTCTTCGAGACAGGGTTTCTCTGCCTAGCCCTTACTGTCCTGGTACTGGCTCTGTAGACCAGGCTGGTTTCAAACTCAGAGATCTGTCTGCCTCTGTCTCCCCAGTGTTGGGATTAAAGTCATGTGCCACCACACCCAGTTGACAACTTTTATAAAAGAAAGCATTTAATTGGGGCTCCTTACAATTTCAATTTAGTTTATTACTGTTACGGTGGGGAGCTTGGCAACACACAGGCTGTCATGGTGTTGGAGAAGTAGCTGAGATTTATACATTGGGATCTTCAGAGAAGAGGAAGAGAGAGACACTAGGCCTGGCTTGGGCTTTTAAAAACTTACAGCCCACCCTCAGTGAAACACTTCCTCCAACAAGACCACACCTACTCTAATAAGGCAACACCTCCTAATCCTTCTCAAGTAGTGCCACTCCCTGATGACTAAACATTCAAACATATGAGCCTGTGGATGCCATTCTTATTCAAGCCACCACAGACAGGAAGTCACGGATAACAAATAATTTAGCTAAGAGACTCATAGAGATTACAGAGACCTTTACTGATGACTAAGGAACACTCCCTCATCCTTACACATCATACCTTAGCAAAGCCATTGTATTTCACCCTTCCCACGCCCCTTCCTCATCCTTGTCACTGTCCCTTTTACAAAGGGCTAGATCACTGTAGTGGCTGTCAATCAGAGCTCTCCCTAAGCCCAATTCCTTCTAATGCATTTAAAAACTCACTAATAAAATCTTCTAAAGTAGACTTACAATCAGGCAATGCCTCCTCAAAAGTTCTTCCTATGTTCTGCATAGTTCAGAAAATATGACTAATTAGATAAAAAGCCTGTTGCATAGCCCAACAGCCTGAATTCACAGTGGAAAAGGAGAACTCTGGAAAGTCTGGAAATTTGACTACCACTTGTGCATCATGAAACATTCTCTCTCTCTCTCTCTCTCTCTCTCTCTCTCTTTCACTCACACACACATACCACTAAAGAAAAAAAGAAAAAGTCATACTTCTGGCCCTGATATTCAAGGATCTGCAAGCTGAGCTATGAGCCCATCTACAGTTCTTTGTATTTCTTGACAGTTTCTAGCCCACGCTCTGTCTTCCTGAGAAATGGCTCACTGTCTCTTAAAGAGTTCCCAGCACTTTTATGCTACTTTCCCTATATTCAATATTCTATGTCCAGGTTTCCAACACCATATCTGTCTTTAACACCCTACCTCTGTTTTAAAGTTAATTTAGAATACCTAAATGAGGCTGGAGTCCTGAAAACAAATATGAGTTCCATGACATTTAGTTCCCAGCTGCTTCCCTCATGCATGCTCCTGTTCATTGACCAAGCTAGTACATATTGAATGACTGTCTATTTGCCACTTAACAACTGGGTGTGTTCTGAAAAATGTATTTCTAAGTAACTCCATAACTGAAAACATCATACCTACACAAACTAAGTCAATAAAGGCATCATTAAGGAATGTAGTCTATAGGATAACCATTGTAAAATTACTCTGGCTTTGAAGAAAACAACATATATTTATGATGTATGTTATCTTTTATTGTGACTGTGTCACTCTAACCTCCCTCATTTCCATCTTCCATATACTCTACTAAGCTAAAATTAATTAAACTTGATACAAGTGTCTTTGCTATATAATATCCTTTTGTGATTTAAAAAACTAGGAGATTAAAGATGTATCTTCTAAATGAAGAAATTATTGGTACCTATACTCTAAATAGGAGGTATTTTCTTAATTCTTTACAAAAATAAAAATAAACAATAAACAACTGCCACATGACCCTCCTATCATCTCAGATTTTCCTTCAACATTACATATGCCATAGAAAGCTTTCTGTCTCCTTCATTGTTCTCATTTCCCATTGGTATGAGTGGCAACGGAGCCCATGCAGAATCCCAAGAATCAAAGTCCAGAGACCAGACTCAAGGTGCAGTACTAACTTTATTGTTCAGTGCATAAGCCTTCATAGAATTGAAAGGCCAATCAGATTGCCCCATGCTAACCTCAAGCACTAATATCAATCAGTCAGATTGGTATAACTATGAAGAAATATGGGGCTGGGGGCAAGGTCACCTCAGGATACTTCTGTAAAGAAGAGGGAAGCAGTCACAGCCCTAGCCTCAGATCCATTTTGAGACTGCACTAGTGTTCTAGGAATACCCAGTAGATCAGCACTGTGTGCAGTGGATCAGGATTGTTTGAGGAGCCACAGGAGCTGTTGACACTTCACTCACCATTCCCTATGGACCTCCATAAGACTTATCTTGACACTCCCTACAAAAGGGAATTAATCTACAGTGTCCTGTGTCTAGTGTAAAGTCATATTTAAAGGTAGAAGTCTTAGTACCCTCCTCTACCTTTAAATAAATAAATAAAAAGATATTTTAAAATGTTGACTGACCTCACATAGATAAGGAGCATATAAGTCAAAGAAAGGATTTGTCTGTCAAAGACTAGCTTCATGAACCAGTGAGTTTTGGGGTCTTTCCTACAGAAGTGTGGATTAACTCAAAGATAATTTCACTACTGGCAAACTCTCTGGCAATTTGTGTACATCTATATCACTAAAGAGTCCCACTGAAACCATGGGGAGCTCATGAAAAGTTCTGTTGAGGAATCACCATGGGTAACATATTAAACATCTACACCACCAAAAAGTTCAACCTCAGTCAGCTTTCTACCTCTTGCTTATCCTTGAGAAGGGAAGGACTTTGTGATGGTCTTATGAAGGAAGGCCCATGAGACCTGTAAGCATCATGAGGCCCATGGATCTTTTGATCCCTGTGTACTGTAATCAACCCAGATCAAACTTCTATGATGAGAAAAATAGCACTGTTGGATGGAGATGTCAAGATATAATCAAGTTATCCAATGACAGAGAGACAGAGAAGGGAAGGGAAGGTAGGAGGAAGCATATAAAAAGATATGTTCATTGGCAGTTTAGAAAATTGGATGAGTTTTTTGAGAAAACATCCATTGTGTTCCAAACACATTTACATGTGTTTACATGTCTAAGGATACTAGAGCTACAAAAATGTACAAAAAAATTTTCAAAGAAAAAAACTATCATACTGCTGATCAACTTGTAGGATAACCACACAGTGCTCTAACACCTTAGTAGATTGACTCTGAAAACTCCAGTTTGAATAATTCTTGGTCTTCAGTTTAATCTTTTATTTGATCTTGGTGAGTATTTGATCTTGGAGAGTACACAAATATTTTCCTTCTACAAGGAATGCTCCAAACATATTGTACTCTTCCTGATGAAGCAGAAGGTGGCTGTGTTCTTGTTATTGTTCCCTGACATTTGATGAGAGCTAAAAGTTGAGTGTTTCAGAATATTCATTTAAAATTTCGTGTGCATTCTGCTGATGTCAGTGGGTTGGCATTAATTATGAATATCTGATGTATCAGGAAGAAAAATCAGTCATGTGGAAAAACACACAGTCTCAAGTTTTAGATAGGAATTCTGAATCTTAATTCAGAAAACCTGATGTTCATAAAATCAATACCATGAAAACTTTCTGACCTTCAAACAAGGCTTGTTGGTGTTTTACATTTATTCTATAACATACTGGAAACAAAGACAGTATATGCTTGCCTCCCCAAGGCCTTCATCATTCTCCAGTGTTTTGTGGGAAAATGTGTTTCAATTTCTCAGCAGCACAAATCAGAACAGTGTGACCAAGCACGTTTAGTCATATCTCTTTGTATTGCAGATTATCTGAATTGATCATCTTTTCATGTATCATAAAGGCAAAGGATGTTTCCATGGTGTATAAAGCTCCTTTTAGTAAACATCCCCTAGTGATATATTTTAAATAAATAACTTATGCAACCATACAGACTATTTGTTTCTGTCTAATGACCCAAAAGTTCAATGTTCTAGAATTTTTCAGTACTATAGACAGAGGTCCAGCTAGAAAAAGATTAAGTGACTACAGAAGTCTGAAGGACCAAGTAGGCTCAAGCCTGGGTTCTCTGAAACACAAATATGTAAAGCCAGGATTCAACACAATACTAGTAAAAAAAATTCTTCCAATTGGATCATAGAAAAGCTATTTTTAAAAAAAAAATAGAAAAACCAGGATAGAAAACTGAATAGATGAATGAAAAGTAACCACTAAGACCAAAATATAGCTATGCATTTCAAAAGAGGGCTAACAGATGTTACCACAATTTTAATTAAGATACTGTGAATTGTACTTAATGATTTTCTTTGTTGCCTTTTATTGTTGTAGCTTCTACATTTTTTCATTTTCCTAATTATTAATTGAGAACAAAGTACTTCACTAATAAATAAGACAGAAATAAAAGTGTTTAATTTCTATGTAGCTTATCCAAAATGGCACTGCTTTAAAAGAGCTCAAGAGTAGAGCTCAGAAGATATGAGGCTAATTATTAATCTGTTGCTAGGCAACTGGGTAGATTAGAGCAAGTCATATGATATCTGCAATAATACCACTTATTTACAGCTAACATTCACTCTACATCACATATTTCCCTGGGCACATTACTCATGTTATCTCATTTAATATTCCCATTAATTAAGTATAATCTATAGTGGTATACATGACAAAATTATGTCTTAAAGAAATCAACTGCCCAAGATTGTAGCTAGCATGGGATAGGAAGTAGAAGACAGTCTCAGGATCACTTGTGTGCTGTCTAATCTTTTTACCTACAAAATTAAAACTTCAGTTTAATGTATACTGCAGTTCTCAAAGTTGTACTTAGAATGTGAGTTCTTGTGAAATCAGGACTCTATTCACTCTCTCTCTGTCTCTCTCTGTCTCTCTCTGTCTCTCTCTCTCTCTCTGTGTGTGTGTGTGTGTGTGTGTGTGTGTGTGTGTGTGTGTGTGTGTCCTGGTACTTATCGTATTTAGCACATAGTAGGAATTCATTAAATACTTATTGAATAAAAATACTTAGAAAGGATGTTGAGTTCACATCTTAAAGAGACCTCAACACAATTCTTAATATCACCACCTTAATTCACATTTCTTTGATGTTTGAAGTTAACTTAAATCTTTATTTGACCTGCCCCCTAGAGGCATTGTAGATGTGACTGCTATGTCACATGTACATCCATAGGTGGCAGAGAGGAGAGAGGCTGTGTCTGCATTCAGTGTTCTAACTTATGAACATCTGAATAAATAGTAACCTAATATTCCCTGAAAAAAGCAAGCCTGAGATCACCACTTTGGTGCCAGGGGGCTTTAATTGGGAGCTAGCCTGTGACAACCACCAGTCTAGCACCAAGCAAGCACCAGACTGATTCCCAGAACAGGAAGCCAGTCAGAGACTAGAAGAGCCCTGCCTGGCACCACAGACTCCAGGCAGATGCCCACTCAGGAGAGCTTGGCAAGGAGGGAGCCTGAGAAAACAACCAGTCTGGTAACATGGGGCCTGGATAGGGAGCTAGCCTGAGATGAACAACAGTCTGGTGCCATGCAGGCCTGAGGGTCAAACCACACTGGAAGTGACCCTGCCAGGCGCCATAACACGCAATGCACAAGTGGGCATAGCACTCCTGAGACCAGTCCTGAGATAAGCCCAGACACTCAGAGACCCCAGAGACAACTAAGAGAAACGAGTAAGTGGTGAAGAAATGGAAGAGAAGAGAAACAAAAGGATGTGGGCACAACAAAGAGAGGCAGAACTGGAGACTTGAGGGTAGTGAGGAACAACCTGATGTAAGTAGCCTGTGATACTAGTAAGGACAATGGTGGAGTTCTGGTCTCAGTTGCTATCAGAGGCCATATCTGGGTCCATGGCCCTTAGGGGTCTGTTACCAATAAAGGCCAGGTAAACATTCCTAGTCTAGCTGCCACCCAGGGACATGTTGATGTCTAAGGACTGTGCATAACTGGACCAATCCTCACCTTTGCATCATAAAAGAACTGGCCCTAGAGATGTGATATCAGGAGAGCTGACCCTGACCTTACCCAGCTGTAATACTCAGGGGAGCAGGTCCTGCACATTTTAGGAGTTTCTAGTGAGCTGGCCCCAAGGATGTGAACTTGGAAGAGCTGGTCCTACCATTCCTCTCCCTGTGGTGGCATGGATGAGGAAGAGATACCCTTTTCTCCCTCATTCCTCATCACCTGTAGCAGGTAAGAGACCTGGTCCTGTGGTCTTGAGAACAGGAAGCTGGTCCTGTCTTTCACCAGCAGCACCAGGCCCTGCATCTCCCATGGGCAGCACAATAAAGCTGGCCCTGGATGTGGGGGTTGTGGATGAGCTGGCCCCAAGGATGTGATTGTGGGAGAGCCAACCCTGCCTTTTATCTGCTTTGTGGTGGTGATGGTGAGGGAGAGAGTCCCCTCCCCATCTCTTTTGCACTCACCAACAGTACCAGACAGGATATCTGGCCCTGATGGGGACACAAGAGCAGGAATGCTGTCCCTGCCCTTCACAAGCTTCAGCACTTGGAAGAGCAGACCCTGAACCTCATCTTGCCAGTACAGTAGAGCTAGCCCTCGATGTGCGGTTTGCAGGTGAACCAGCCTCGAGGATGTGAGCCCAGGAGAGCTGGTTCTGACTCTTGTCCACTGAGTGGTGACATTGGCAAGGGAGAGATCCTTTCCACTCTCCTTTGTCCTCGCTATAGGTAGCAGGCAGGAGAGTTGAGCCTGATAGGGTCATGAGAGCTGGAGAGCTGTCCCAGCCCCTTTCTGCTGAAGCCCTCAGGATAACAGGCCCTGCACCTTACCTGGGTATCAAAGAAGACCTGGACCTGGATGTGGGGTTGCAGGCCCAGAACCAGGGCTTGGAGTTGGCCCACCCCAACATCTACCCCATGGATGATCTTCTGGAATACATGAAGAAGCCAGTTCTACACACCCAAAACTTCAGGATCTCCATGACACAGGGAAACACCAGGATATCTGAGAGGAGGCCCGGTGAGGTTCCATTATCAACAAAGTAGCAGAAGTCAGACGCCTCACAGCAGACCAAGGAATCACTGTAATGAACATTTGCAATCAGAAAAGTATGGACAAAATGGAATATTGTGGGACACACTGTGACACACTACAGCTTCCACAATGAGATTTTGTTTTCTCTGTTGAGAGAGGTTGCAGGGGTGAAGGGCAGGTCTGAGGGAAGGTGGGAGATGAGTGGATCAGGCTGCAATATGTAAAATTCACAAAAATAAAAAAATTAAAAAGACATTTTAAAATAAACTTTGAGTTTCGCTTTCTATTCCATAGTATCAAATAGGAGTTTAAACATTAAAGTATTTTTTATAATTTCAATGATTTGAATAACAATCAACTATTCAACATTTTAGTGAATCCTTTTTTTCCATTACCAAATACCTGAGTGAACTTAATGTGTATGGAAGAGTTAGCATACATCCTGGCAAAGGATACTTATCTAAATGGCCTCTATTCCCACCAGCTTTAAGATGCTCTGCCTTCGGAACAAAGAGGTTTGTCAGACACAGTCGAACTAGTAAAACACAGGATGAAATCTTTTTGTTCCAGACTTGGTGATTTTATGTCTTCAGTCTAAAACTACATTAGGGTTTCTGGCAGCTGAAACAAATTGGCTCATTTTAAGCTTGTAATGAACTAAAATCTCTGGGTATGTTTAATAAGAACTATTGTAAAACAGACATTTCCATCTTACACTGGCATATTTTTATTTTTAACATGTATATAGGATTTTCTATTTCATTTTTTATTATGTTTATTTATTACTTCAGGTTACATCTCCATCAGAGTACCCTCTTTCAACCCCTCCCAGTCCCACCCTCCCATCCTCTACCCCCTGTCCCTCCCATCCCCCTCCTCCAGAGTGGAGCATTCCTACATATCAGTCCCCCACCCCAATTCAGCAGTTATATGAGGGCCAAGAGACTCCTCATACACTGGAAGCCTACAAGGCAACACCACTAGGGCAGAGTGTCTCATTGACAGGTAACAAAATCTATGTTCATACTCCCTTTGGTGCATTGGCTGAAATATAGTTATCCTGTACTATATGGCTAAAATCCAGTTATAAGTGAATAGATGCCACGTGCATCCTTCTGGGTCTGGGTTAGCTCACTCAGGATGAGCTTCTCTAGTTCCATCCATTTGGCTGTAAGTTGCATGATTCTGTTGTTTCTGATGGCTGAGTAGTATTCCATTATGGAGATGTACCGCAGTTTTTTATCCATTCCTCAGTTGAGGGACACTTGGGTTGTTTTCATTTTCTAGCTATTACAAATAAGGCTGCTATGAACATAGATGAGGAAACATCCTAGTGGTTTGATGAGGAATCATTTGGATGTATACCCAGAAGTGGTATGGCTGGGTCTATTTCATTCTTAATAAAATCAATCAGTCTCAGTCCATCCCTCTAGAGTTTTAGTCAACCCATTGTGTCATCTGTCACAGTAACCATTTCTCTGTGAAGGTAATTTTTAAAATGTGGCTTCAATATCTTCATACATGGTATGTATTACAAACTCCAAGACCCTAAACACCATCATCTGGTATAATATGTAATTATCATGGAAGAGAAGATTTAATTCAGATTATTAAACTATCAAAATCCCTGGGTGAGTTAGAGATATGGACTTTTATTAGCCACATGTGTGCTAATACATATTCATGTGTGTATACAGATCCACATGTTCATAGGCACATGTGTGTTATCCTCAGGGAAACTGTTTACCTCCTTTGAGATAAAGTCTCTCACTAGCCTGGAGCTTATCCTGTAGGTTATACTGATTGGCCAGTAATGCCCAAGAAGATTTTTAACACCCCCTCTTCAACAATAGGATTGCAAGTACATGCTACCATGCCTGACATTTTTACACAGACTTCCAGAGTCAAATGCAGTCTTCATGCAAGAACTTTATCCACTACGCTATTTCTCCAGCCTGAGACATGTTTTTCAAGAGAAAATGTATTATCTATAAAAAGATATAGATACTGAATCTGGAAAACAAATAATAGTCCATCAGCAAGTTAATTGCTATCTACTAATTAACTACTTGAATCTCCCTCTATCTTGTCCAAAAGATAAAAGAAATAACAATGATTATTGGAGATATTAAAATCAAAGTCTCTTACGAATCACTCTAGTAGTTCTATTTTTTAATTAGGTTAATATGGCATTACTTAGAAAGCTTATATTATTTTATTATATTTTCTAATATGTCAAAAATAATTAGTTTTTTCTGGAAAGTAATGTTTATTTCAGTAGTATAAAGGTTTTAGGATTTGCATTTTGCCCATATGTAGAAGCAAAATATCACTTCCTAGAAACTCCCAACCCTGCATATCCAGTGTTTTCTACAGGTTTTTATATTTATGCACCCTCATCTTTCATATCTGCCAGAGGCCATTCTCTGACAATGCATCATGCTAGTCACCTGAGCAGGCAAGATCTTTCTCTGGGGAATCAGAAGGAGGGAGGAAGTCTTGTGGTTAGATACCTTAGCTTGAGTCCACCCTGAGGAATGTTCATGGTCTTTCAGATGAACTCAGATAGAAACAGAGAATTCAAACATCAAAATTTAATGAATCATCAATGTACCTTTGCTTATTCTCCTCCCTTCCAGCCTCATCTCCTACTTACATTCTGTGATTTTCCCAGAAGTTTCCCAAATCTGCTTAACCTATAACCTATAAAAGGTTTCCTTTCATCTGAGAAATAAGGAATGGATCAAAATAAGACCCTTTTCCCAGTCTCCTGGCATTGCTCCTTCTATGAAATATTTCTGTAATCACAAACAGGTGCCAGATGCCCAATCATATCACTGTTGCTTGATTTATACATTGAGGTAATTTACTGAGCTTACATTCAAGAAATCATTAAAAACCTGTATGCAGATAATTAATACCTTATAGCACTCTGACTCTCCTGTCCCTCAAAGGGCTATGCTTCTTGTACCTTTTACAGTTTCTTCTAGCAACAAGCAATTAGTGATTGTTGAGAAATGAAGAATATGCTTGCTGTAGGGAAGAGACCACTGGTAGTTTATCCAATCCCAAGTGGCCAGTCCTAGATACATTTCCATACAAGCAATGCTAAATGGATTCAGTAGGCTGTACATATGTATATACACATATATACATACATATGTATGTATGTACATACATATATTCATAGGTAACACTAATAATTGAAGAATAGGCCATTAATTTGTGAGAACGAGGAGGATGAGGGAAGACACAAAAGTAATTAGAGAGGAAGGAAGGGATAGGAATGTTATAGAAGCTATATTTATGTATAAAGTTCTTTCAAAAATTAAGTTACTTTTCTCACTGGAAAAATGGGGAGGGCTAAGCAAGATTCAAGAAATTTGAGATTAAAAAAAAGAAATGTAGTGCTGAGACTGAACAATATCCAAATAATGAAAATTAAATTAACAGTCTATAAGATAGTCACCATCCATTCATAACATTTAAAGTGATTAAGCAGTTTGGTGAGTATTCACATTGTGTTTTTTCAATCAAGTTCTTAAAATCCAACCATGAATTCTATTAGTCTTTCAACACATACTCTTTTAGGTACCTATATGGTATTAGATGCTGTATTATAACATGGTGGGGGAGTGGGAGGAGTGTGTGTGTGTGTGTGTGTGTGTGTGTGTGTGTGTGTGTGTGTGTGTTTCTATCACAGAACAATTGTGTGGCTCAGCACCAAGGAACTTAAAGCTAGAAGGAAAGAGTTGGACATAGGCATGAGAAGGAACAATTCATTTGCCTACTCTCTATCTTTCCTCTAGAGGGATTCAAGTGAAATTGAATTTCTTTGTGAACTTGATTTTACAAGTACTACATTATTCTGCATAGGCCATGGCCTACAGAAAATGCATTATGTTATACCACATTAAAATTTAGTTCATAACCTAAGCTTTGGAGTTTTTAACAGGTTGGCACTTTTCCTCCTACTCTGCATTGCTAACCAGATGGTAAGAGGAGCAGAACATCCCCACAGCTCCGTTTCTTCTCCCACTGGGATGTTCCTCATAGATGAAAGTAAATAGCTCCTTATTAAAGAGTCAAGAGATGAGAGGTTGTCAGCAGAGGCATGGAAAGTAATATGCTGAGTCTGTTGGTCCTCATGGAGATCCAACCAGATTACCCTGTTACAAAAAAGTATCTGGCTCATGGTTAGCATTAGACTTGGGAAAGACAACACGAAAGGCCCCTCCTCGGAAATTACCACATGAAGATCTATTCTAAATATGCCTAACTCTAAGCTGCACTAGACTCCAAGAATAGAAGATTCTCCAAGGTTCATGAGGTAGTTCTGAGGGCAGACTTCAGAGTGTGACCATCTTTACACAAAGTCTGTTCAGGGAAAGCACAAATATGATTACTATAGAAATAACACATATATGATTACTATAGAAGTAACACATATATAGGCACACTCCACTCCGGAGGAGTAGAATGGAAAGGAGAGAGGGAGAGGGTGGGAGTGTGGGACTGGGAAGGGTTGAAAGAGGGTAGTGTGATGGATATTGTAACCCAAAGTAATAAATAAACATAAAAAAGAAATAACATATGATACTGAATAGACACATATAATAAACGTTTTCATGAAATAGTGCTTAAACAATTCATTCCTTTTAAAATTAGTATATCCATGTCTTTTAGAATGCTTAGCTATTAAACACATACATTTAAAAGAAGAAAACCTGCTTCCTATTGTTTTATTCTATTGAAGTTTTATAAATAGGATGGTTTGACATCCTATTTGCACTGGGAAAAAATACTTATGTAAAAAAAGTAAGAGATCTCCAAACCCTTGCTATAGGATTTTTTTTAAGTGTTGTTAGTGTTCCATTTCACTCCTGTACCTGAGTAAGCCTGTGGGATTTGTGAGATAATAAACAGGATAAAGGCATCTTCCTTTCAGCTCCTCGTCTTTCTTTCTGCTCCTCTGATAGTTCTTTGGCTTGAAGAGAATTATTTAATTTTATCAAGGCTCAGTTCCTTTCCTTCTTTTCAAAAAAAATATCAAAAAGAAATGAGTTCTGCTATGCATTCTGGATGCCTGGCATGCAGCTGGTACTGGGGAGTAACTGTAGGTAGAGTTCTAACAGAACTGCAACAGTTATTCCAAACAAGGCCGCAGAACATGCGCCACTACTCTGGGCCCTTGAAGATTTTGTTCTCACTTCTAGTAGTCTATTCACAGGTTTTGAGTATTTCCCACTGACTTTTATTGGTAAATATTCTTTGGGTAGTTGAGATGTGTGTATGTGCATATAGTGACAAGGGTCAACAATAATCCCAGCACAAGGTACTGTGTGAGTGTGCCAAGCTAAAGACTCCGGTTGTGCCTACACAATTTACTATTCATGTAGGGTTTTTCCTCTTCTTAGAAGAGGGTGCAAAAAGACGAGGTTTACTCAACCAGAAAGGTCTACTCAGGTCTTAAAGTTATCTGGAAGATGGTGTTAATTGTGTCATCAACTCACAATAAATTTTAGTACTTATTCAGTTTCTTTTCTGAAGTATAACATATCTTAAATATAAATATTCTAATATGGATTTTCTGGGAATTCTAAATGTTGGAAAATAAGAAATAATTCATGTCTAGCACACAAAATGTTCAATGTATAATTCAATGCCTAGACAAGTGATCCTTCAAAGTAAAGAATTAATGTCTGGTTTATTTTTACTTTTCAATAACATTAAGGTAAAACTTTCTGCCAAAAATAGGAACTCTTTGTGAAGACTGTTCTTTCATTGTTTTCCTGCTTTCACTGTAAGACTATTAAATTGTGACAATTAGCAATGAAGTTAGTA
Source organism: Lophiomys imhausi (assembly GCA_907164525.1). NCBI lineage: Eukaryota > Metazoa > Chordata > Mammalia > Rodentia > Muridae > Lophiomys > Lophiomys imhausi. Next base: position 1,001,233 of record CAJQZJ010000153.1, on the reverse strand, counting down.
GCAATTAAAATGGGATTAACTCAAATGAGACCATGTCATGTTATTGCAATAAAAATGAAACATGAGACACAATTAGGTCACCAAAAACTTTTTGTTGCTTTTCTGGATGACAAATACAGGTGGATAAGGTATTTGGGGGTTTTGTTGTTGTTGTTGTTTTGTTTTTAAGAAAACCCATACAAATAGCATTTTAATACAGAAGTCTGTCCAAATCTATAAATGAATACATCTCAATGAAAGTATTCAGATACTATAAAAGAAGTCACAGACAAAATATCTCAAAATACAGCATTTGGAGTTACATAGAAGGTCAATATAGGAGTCAGACTGGGAGTCTACTTAGTGGTAAAAATCTTGCCTAGCATATGTGAGGTCCTAGATTCAATAGCAGCAGCACTACAGGAGAACAAAAAACAAAAAAGAAAGAAAGAAATGAAATGAAATGAAACCAACAAAAATAAATGAACCATTAATAAAGAGAGAGAGAAAATAAATAATGAGCCTTATATTTTGAAACTATTAGTATTACTTTACTTACTTTAAAGCAGATCAGAATTCCTATTCATTGTCTAAAACATGTAGTCTATAAACATGTAAAAGAAATACCTCCACACACTGGTTCTTATGATCCAGTCTGTGTGTGCATGTTCCCACTAGTCACATAAGTATTTGAAAACACTGATATTTTGTCATTTGGTTGCCTGGCTTCTGAGATTTGAAACTTAAGTAGTTTCTCTGTTTCTTAGTTTCCTCCATCACTTGAATAAGGGCCACATGTTTTCTTTTTCATTATGTGTAATAATATAATAGTGTATTTGTCTATGAGAATTGCTTACATGAGCACAATGTATTTCAATCACATTCACTCCCCACATTCACTCTCCAGCTTTCCAGAAACCCTCCCCATATGTCCACTCCCAACTTCCTACTCTCTCTCCGTGTGTGTGTGTGTGTGTGTGTGTGTGTGTGTGTGTGTGTGTGGTGTGTGTAAGTGTCCTGTGCAAAACTCTTTAAGCTCATAACTCACCTTACACATACACACACATATATATGTATATTATATATATTTATTTCTTCATATATATGCATATATATGTATGTATAAAATACATCACTGAGTCCCAATTAATGCTGCACATATGTACATGATGGATGGTTGTGAGTTTATCCACTATAACACAGTCAACCTAACAGTGACCATACCTCCAAAGAAAATTTATTCTCTCTCACCAGTAGTCATCAACTGTGAAGAGCTACTCAGTTAGGGTTGTAGGTTTCTATGACCCTACACATTAATATTAAAATGCTGACTGCCTGGATCTTTTATGGATGTTGTTCAAGCAGCAGCAGTTGCTGCGGTTTCTTAGGTACAATGATCCTGTTATCTCCAGAAATCAGTTTCTTCCAAGATGCTCCTTGACCTGTAGCTCTTTCTACCTACCCCCCAAAAAGACCCTGACTCTTGGAGTGAGGAGATGTAATACACATAACCCATTTTTGGCTGAGCACTCTACAAATGCTTTTTTTTTCATTTTAATTAGTTATGTGTCTATGTATTAACTGCTGTCTACTGCACAAAGATTCTTCTCTGATGAGAATTGAGAGCTATAGTAATCTATGAGTAAAGAGATAATTAATTAGAGGGCATTCTGGTATTGTATCAACTTAGCAAATTCCCAACATCATGTGGCCTTCCATTCTCCACAAAACAACATGAAGTACATACAACTCCTTTCTAACAAGGTGGAAAAATATGTGTTCTAGGCTACTATCTAAGTTAGGCTTTCTACTGCTGTGAAAAGTCACCATGACAATGGCAAATATTATAAAGGAAAACATTTAATTGGGGCTGACTTACAGTTTTAGACGGTTAATCCATTATTGTCATGGTAGGAAGAATGGCAGCATGCAGGCTGAGAGTTCTACATCTTGGTACGCAGACAACAAGAAAGAGATTGCCAAACTAGGCCTAGCTTGACCGTAGGAGACCTCGAAGCCTATCCACACACTTCCCCCAACAAAGTCACAATTACTCCAAAAAGGCCACACCTCTGAATAGTGTCACTCCCTATGGACCAAGCATTCAAACACAGGAGTCTATGGGGCCATACCTATTCATACACCACAATTACCTGTCCTTGTATCCTGGAATCAGAGGGCACTTCCTAGAGAAAACTGTCTATGGTGGTCTGAGTAAGAATATAAGTAGGCTCACCTCTGAGGCCTATGAGCACCCGGTCACAAGTTCTTGGTCAGATTTACAGTAGCAGGTATGAATTTCTCCCTGTAGAGCTATCTTTAATCCAATCAGAACATGCCTGGTCACATCAATAGTATTCATTCTGCCTTTGTAACCATACTTTTCTCTGTAGCCATTCATGCTTTGCTTTGTATCTATCCATGGGTGTTTTGTATCCATGGCCTTACCTTACCAGGAAAGTTGTTATAGTGGATCATAGGGGCCATAGCTGTATAAGATTGTTAATGAGGTAGTTTTTGGTTTTGTTTTGTCAGCTTTTTCCCCCAGAACCTTAAATAACACCTCCTAGACTATGAAAGCTACCCAGCAAGGAATATGCTTCCAAGTCAGTACTAGTGTGATTTCTCCAAGTTATAGGACCAAAATCTTCTGTAATAGTGACTTATCATCAAGTTCAAGTGGGTAACCATGAGCAATAGCAATAACCTGCATTTTTTGGGGGTCTCTAGATATGCTACACCCACCTAACAACTCAAAAATTGCTATCCCATAACTGACACTGGGTGACTGGGTGTCTTATCTGGCAACCTAGGTCTTCTAAGAGGAACATCATCCCCAACAAAAATTTAAATCCCCGTGTGTGTGTGTGTGTGTGTGTGTGTGTGTGTGTGTGTTTTATAAAATAATAAGTTTACACAAGGCTTTTTCCAACATCCTTAGTGTTAGAATCCCTCCACCTTCATCCTTCTCTACCTTCTCATCTTCACCAACAGCCTTACCACCTCTATTTGGTTTTTAATTGTTTTTTTTTTAATCTCATTTGTTTGTTAATTTGGGTGATTCGTTGAAGTTTTTGTTTTTGTTTTGTTTTTTGAGACAGGTTCTCACTCTGTAATCCAGGCTGGCCTCAAAGTCAGGGAAATCCTCCTTCCTCGGGCTCCCAAGTACTACGTAACAGGTTAAAGCTACCATGAGTGGCTACTTGTTTTGCTTTTGAAGGCTTATTGGGATATTTCTTTTCTTCAGATTGTGCATTTCTTTTTTTTTTTCTTTTGATTCACGAACACACTAAATTTTTTTAAAGAAATGAACATCAAAGGCTATGACTTTGCCTTCTGAAAGGTCACTGCTCTATAACACTGTTGAGTTTTAGACCCAGGGACAAGCAGCTGAGGTGCATGTCTACATACTAAAATGAACCTGGCCTCCAGGTTCTCCAAGCATGCCTTAGTCTCTACCTGTTACAGGGCATGCTGCCAAACCCCACCCTCTATGCTGAACTTCCCTGCCCAGGGGGTGAGCTTCCCCTCCTGCAGAAGCTCTTTCCTATGTAATCCAGACATTTTTTGTCTCTCTCTCTCTGCTCTCTCCCTCTTTCTTTGCATCTCTCCCTGTATGTGTGGGCTCTTTCTCTGTTTCTCTTCCCCCTCCTCTGTGTCTCCCTCCCATGGCAGCTTTCCTGGTCTCTTTCCTTGGGACTAATAAATCCTCACAAGAGCTGCATCCAATAAACCTGCTTTTATATACTCTGATCTGACTTGAATTGATTTATTCTGCTGGTGGAGAATGCTCAAAGAATTTCTATCAGCTACCAATAAGTTTCTCATTTTTAATCAAGAGAATGACTAAGCTGATAACACCCTCAGAGAAGACAAGACCAAGTCAGAGAAAGATGTTAAAGTTGCTACTAATGTTAAAGGCGAGGGCCATTGTGCCAACTCTGAACACAACACGGTTTTTTATAGTCTTACAAATAATCTTCCCTGCTATCAGACAGGATTCTCTGCTCTGTGCTCTGTGTTGTTATTATTAAAGCACATAAAAATAAGAAATCATATTCTGCCATCTGGCTTCAAAGCAAGACAGATGTTTAAGAAATTAGAGTTAACTTCAATGAATATGAGCCTTGTTTTTCCAGAAGAGAAAAAAAAATACTCACTAATGATGTTCCTGTAATTACAAACTTCTTTACTAGAAGGTCATTCCAGGAAGGATTACTTGGTATTCAAAATGGATACAGAATCAGTGGTGAACTGTCTAAATTGCTTCTCAAGCATATTACTGCAATGATGAATAAATCTGAGAAACTTCACTGAGAAAACTTTTATTCCAGAGAAATCCATAGCTAGTTTTGCTGAGTCATCTGTGCCCTAATTGCTCCATAAGCACACTCACTGCTGTCCATTTCTGTTCAGGGTAAGTTCTGTCACCAATTTCATGAGTGCTCTCATTATTTTAATATGTTTTCAAAAGTAGGAACTATTCTAGAAACTGTAAGATTGTACTCATTTCAAAAAATATGATAGTTTTAAGAACAACTGGATTTGGGGTTTGAGCATAAACACAGTACTATCAGTACACTGATTTTATTATCATCAATTTTTTAAAAAATCTTTAAACCCTAACTGCTTTGTTCAGTGTTGTGATTTGCTTTGTTTTTTATGGTTTTTTTTTTGTTTTGTTTTGTTTTGTTTTTGGTCAGTTGGAATAGCCTGAGACCATGAAATGTAGTAAACCACAACTCCTGGTACTAATTACTAAGGAGAATCCCATGAGCTACACTTAAGATGTGAAGCCACACTATATCCTTCAGGCTCTCAGGCTGCCATAATGTTATTCTCCACACTTACAGCTTTTTTGAAGTTTTTCGATGTGGTCATGAACTTACCTATTAATATTTTTAAAGTTAATTAAAGTACAAGGATAAAATTATTCAGAAGTTTACACTAGCCAGTACTGGGAGGAGCTACAGTGTACTTGGAAAAGGGACTATGCACTAGGTCTCTTTCTTTTATGGACCTCTTAGTATGAAATGTTGATGCACAAGTATGGTGATTCTGCAGTTACAATGAACTACACTAACTTCTACTTTCTAGTTCTATGTACAAGAGGCATGAAAGCTGTTGTCCTGGCCTAAAAACAAGTACAATACTAAACATACTGGAAAATCAACCACTCACCTTAGATGTTTAACAGATGTGTAGGCTTGGGGCAATCACTGACCAAGGCTGGAACAATACTGAATGGACAGACAAAAAAAAAAAAATACAGCCAGAGCTTCAAGCGCAACCTCATCAGGAAGCTATGGTGGGCAGGAAATAATTTATGAATCCTTGGGCACTCTGTATAGACACATCTGAAAGTTAGAAACTCCAGAAGGGTTCCATATATTTTATTAGTTTTACCTCTGCAAATTCAACTGGATTCTCACAGTAAATATATATTTAAACCTCTTAAGCATCTGAGAGGGAAAAAGGAAACACTTTGAAATATGCCACAACACTATGTTGCTAATAAGGCAAACCCACAAGCAGAAACTATTTAATCAGAGCTGAAGTTGCTTGAGTTATATCAGCCCCTTATTGACATTAGCAAAGATAAATACTTAACTCTGGCTCACCCTAATCACCCTGTTTTTCTTAAGGAAGGGCATAAGCAAAAGTACTCTACAAGTCTAGTCTGGAGAAATAGGACTTAAAAGGACTGTAAAATACTCTTGCTTGCTCCATCACTTCCCACCACATTATTAAAGGCTAATTACTAAATTACTAAAGATGGCAATTCTTTTTTTACCTGGTGTATCATATCTAACTATCAAGAAAAAAATATATACTAAAAGGAAAACAATACAATTCGAACAGACCAGTTAATATCAGAAAGCAGGAGTGCCAAGAAATATCAAAACCCTAATTTAAATACAATTTAGGTACAAAAGACTCTACAGCAATACTCAAGTGTAGGTGGACAATGTAAGTACAGATATGGAAAGTCTTATACCTGCCAGGAAGAAATGCTAGAGGTTTAAAAAATATATACCAAGTGAAGAATGCTTTTGATGGGCTTGATAGTAGATCAGTCTTGAAAGAATCTCTGGGTTTGAGAACATATTAATAGAAAGCTAAAACTGAAAAAACAAAGAAAACAAAGACTGGGAAAATAGTAGCCAAGGACTGTGGAATATCATAAAAAGATGTAATACATATATAATAAGAGTACAAGAGAAAAAAAGTACAGAAAAAGAGAAATTCAAAGAAATGATGACAGAGAAATTCCCCTAAATTAGTGTCAAATACAAACGCTCAGATCCTAGAAATTCAGACATCAGTCAGCCAAAATAACAAAAACTGATTATTTTTATTTCAGCCAAGAGTGCATAAACATTCCTTTCTTTTGTATCTTTACCAGTATTCATTATCTTTAGTTTCTTGCTAGTAGCAATCTTAACTACTCGGAATACTGAAGTGAGATCTCTCTGAGGTTCTGAACTGCATTTCCCTGATGGTTAGTAAATACAGACCATGTTTTCATATCCGTGTTTGACCATTTGTATTTCTTCTTTTGAGAAAAATCAATGCAAACATATGGAATTTTCTCAAAATAATTTAAAGCTAGGACTACTATATTATCTAGTAATAAAACTACTGGATATACATTCAAAAGAAAAAAATCACATGTAAGAGACATATCTGTGAGTTCATGTTTATAAAAGCACCACCATTTATAATATCTAAGACATGAAACTAACCAGAATCTCCATCAACTATTGTATACAGCAATGCAAGATACATTTCAAAATATCTAGAAAATGAGAACTGTAAGTTTTGCAAATTTTATATGTAAATATTAATGACCCTAATTTGATGATTCTACAATATAGACATACATCAAATAATTGTACATTTGTACAGGAATTTTAATCCAGCAACATGGCTACCCTGGAAAGGGATAACATTCAATGACCTGGGTTTGTGGAATCCTGTTGGAATACATACATGACTTTAGTGCATACCTTTAATCCCTTTGACTAGAATACACACCTTTAATGCCTCTGACTGGAATTTAGTACAAACCTATAATACCAAACAATAACTTCTAATTGAGGGGCAGACAACATGACAAGTCAGAGACAGATTTGACAGAATGAGTCAGAGATAGAATAAGTCCAACTCTCAGGAGAACAATCAGGAAGGAGAGGCTGTTTAAAAGCAGAACAAGGAGTGAGAAAGAATTGAGTTGAGTTCGATGCAGTTCAGTTGAATGCAATTGAGTTCGTGCAGTTCCGTTCAGTTTGTTCAGTCAGTGCGCCCAGTACAGTTCAGTTCGTGGAGTTCAGAGGCAATTTTTCCAAAAAGAACAGATTGGGAAAAGATCTTTACCAACCCCACATCCAACAGAGGGTTAATATCCAAAATTTATAAAGAACTCAAGAAATTAAACGCCGAGAAACCAAATAATCCAATAAAAAAATGTGAAACAGAGCTAAACCGATAATTCACAAAGGAGGAAGCTCTAATGGATGAGAGACACTTGAAGAAATGCTCAACATCCTTAATCATCAGAAAAATGCAACTCAAGAAGACTCTGAGATTCCATCTCACACCTGTCACAATGGCTTAGATCAAAAACTCAAATGACGAACTATAGAAATGATCCCTGAAAATATAGCCATCAATGGAATCAAATTGAAGACCCAGAAATGAACTCACACACCTATGGTCACTTTTTTTTTTTTTAAAGAAGCCAAAATCATACAATGGAAAAAGGACAGCATCTTCACAAAATGTTGGTGGTCTAACTGGATGTCCAAGTGTAAAAGAGTGAAATTAGATACATACTTATCACCTTGTTCAAAACGTAAGTCTAAGTGGATCAAGGACCTTAATATAAAGTTTGACACACTAAATCTAATAGAAAAGAAAGTGGGGAAAAGCCTCGAACTCATTGGCACAGGAGACAACTTCCTGAACAGAACACCAATAGCTCAGACTTTAAGACCAACAATCAACAAATGGGACCTCATGAAACTGACAAGTTTCTGTAAAGCAAAGGACACTGTCATTAGAACAAAACAGCAACCTACAGATTGGGAAAATATCTTTACCAACCCCACATCCAACAGAGGGCTAGTATCCAAAATTTATAAAGAATTCAAGAAATTAAACACCAAGAAACCAAATAATCCAATAAAAAAATGGGATACAGAGCTAAACTGAGAATTCAGAACAGAGGAATCTCTAATGGCTAAGAGACGCCTGAAAATAATACTCAACACCCTTAATCATCAGAGAAATGCAACTCAAGACGACTCTGAGATTCCATCTCATACCTGTCAGAATGGGTAAAGTCAAAAACTTGAATGACAGCACATGCTGGCGAGGCTTTGGAGAAAGGGAACACTCCTCCATTGCTGGTAGGAATGCAAACTTGTACAACCACTATGGAAATCAGTCTGGTGATATCTTAGAAAACTTGAAATAGCCCTACCTCAAGACCCAGCCATACCACTTCTGGGTATCCACCCAAAGGATTCCTCACCAAACCATAAGGGCATAGCCTCATCTACGTTCATAGCAGCCTTATTTGTAATAGCTAGAAACTGGAAACAACCCAGATGCCCCTCAACCAACAAATGAATAAAAAAAAAAATTGTGGTACATTTACACAATGGAATACTACTCAGCTATCAGAAACAAGAAATCATGCAATTTGCAGCCAAATGGGTGGAACTAGAAAAGCTCATCCTGAGTGAACTAACCCAGACCCAGAAAGATGCACATGGCATGCATTCTCTTAAAACTGGATTTTAGTCATTTTAGTACAGGATAACTATCCTACAACCAACAGACAGAAAGGAAGAGGAACATGGACTTTGTTACCTGTTGGTAGGACACTTTGCCCTAGTGGAGCTGCCATATAGACCCCCAGTGTAAGAGGAAGCTCATAGCCCTCATAGGTCTGACGAACTGAGGGGAGTGAGATGTGGTGGCACCCCACACCAGAAGAGTAGGCTAGGTGGGAGAGGGGATAGAGAGTGGAAGGGTGGGACTGAGAAGGGTAGAGGGATGGGGCTATGAGGGAGATGTAATTTGAAGTCATAAATAAATGTAATTATAAAAATAGAAAATGAATTGCATCTGTTCCAGAGATTTACTGTTATTGTGTAGAAAGTCAAAGTTAACAGTAAATAACAGGCTGCCTCCTTGCCTCTCAGTGTTGAGGAGCATGTTCCTCCGTGGCTGAAGTGGAGGGGAGGGGACCATTGTAACAGTTGAATATCCACTGATTCCTCTTTCAAAGGCTGCTTAGCAATCCAAAGGCTTTTGAGAAAGGTTTTCTCATTAACTCAGCAACTCCTGTTCTTAAAGACAGGCAAGTTCCTAAATGCTTTAAGAACAAATTCTGAGAGACCTGAGAACAAATGGTGCTGCATACTATTTTTAAGCCACAATTTTAACTGTCTTTGTTAAGGTAGCATTATCGATTATTTTAAATTCATTTTTTAATTAGAAATTTCAAGTATAGCAACTTTGAAATTGGAATGAATGAGTGTTTATTTTCTATTAATAAAAACAAACTGTGACAAAAATGAAAAAAAAAAGAATCTATATGCTAGTGACTGTATATGTACATAGACTAGGACATTGCATTACAAAAGCTTTGTTCAAGGACCCTCTTCCCTGGCCTCCATGTACTCAGTGAGAGTGCATTATGTAACAGAAATATTCCAATGCATGAGAACAAGAACTGTCCTAAGCTTGCCCTCCTTCCTATATAGCCTAAGACAATGTGTTAGTTTCTTTTTTGCCAATTCCCAACAGATGAAAGTAATATTATGATCACATAGCCCAGGGGTAGAAACTAACCAAAGGGAAAAGTAGTTGTGCATTTTAGTCAAGCAAAATGTTTTCCACCACGTATCTTGAAAAAGAATAAAAGTGTAGTGATTTGTGTTAGGATGCTTGGTTTATTAAGGTAAGAAGCTTGAATACAGACTAATCTATCAATTGTCTGTTTAAATAAATACAAACAAATAGATTGTGTATATACAATATGATCTTAAAAACAAGCATTTTCTATGATTAGAAGCTTTCTTTTCTAATATAAAGAGAGAGATTAAATGCTATTTGTATGCACAAATAATTAAATCATTACTTATGAATCTGTCATAATTTCTGCATTACATCTCTTGTGAAGTATCTCCACTTTTCTATGTATTTTACAGTGACTTCATTAGTTTCCAATCTATTATCCACTTTGCATCAAAACAAAAAATGGTCCTGTTTTCCAATCTATTGTTTGAGTACAATGGCATGTTGTGTTTGTGCAAGCAATTTTTTCAAATTTTTTTTTACTTTTTTGAGAAGTAACAAACATGAGCAATGTATTTGTATCTCTTCCACTCCTCCAAACTCCTCTACTGTGCCCTTGTACCTTTTCCCAAATTCATGGTCTCCTTTTAAATTAGTATTGTACATATGTGTGTGTACATATAATGTATGTATATATACACATACATAGTCCTAAGTCCATTTAGCAAATGTAACCAACATTTTTTTAGAAACCGCTCCTTTTCACTCACGCCCAAATGTGTTTCAACACTGACCAGCTGAGAGAATCAGCATGAGTTTCTTTAGAAATTTCTACAATTCCTTATCTAGAAATTATTATTGCCCATTTATTGTTGGGCTTGCATGCACTTTATATTACACCAACTTGCTTCCTAGTGTTTTTGTAAAGTTCTACTAAGTTCAAAGTAATTTTCTCAAAATTAGCTCAATATTTTTAGGGAATGGTGAAAAATTGCTGTCTTATATGTCGGTGAACCAAACAATGTTACATTGTGTCTCTTTTGCATTTATTTCTCTCTCCATTGAAAATTTCTGTGTATTATCCAAACTTAATATTATTAAATACAAAAGTGAACCTAAGCAAGACTTCTGAAATTATTTTGAGAATGGAATTCAAAATACAAGTGTGCACATTTGCATGTTACACAGAATGTCATTCTTCTATGTGTTCACTTCCTGTGCTAGTTCCAGTTAGCATCTGAATAGAATTACTAAATTGTTGAAAGATGCTCTGAAACTGCCCCCCTACCAAAGCACTTGTCTTTTGCCAGATTTGGACTAAAAATGTCTCTTCTTTAATTATTCCCAGTATTTCCTACTTGATTTCCCTTTCCTTTTAATGTTCCAGTATTTATTATTCTTAGAAAGTGTGTCTTCCCTATTCATCATTGAGAAACTGCTATTGCTGCCATTATTTGCTCCCATTCTCCTCCAGCACTGGATAATTAAATTCCCTAGCAAAGAATCCATGCAAAACCCATCCTCATTGTCTTTGGAGCGTATGTAACTGACTTTACATGGAGGTTGATGTCTTCCATGGTTTCATAACTTTATTCTGAATCATTAACTTCCTGTGGAGTCAGGAAAGTTCCCCTGTAGAGCATGAGCTCACCAGTCACAAACATCTATGTGTTATGCTGACTATTCAGAGAGCAAGATACAATTATCCCTTACCTCATACTAACACAAAGGTCTTGGCAGAAAGATCTCACACATTCCAGAGGTGAGCAGCAGGTGAGAACATACATTTTATTTCTCTAGGAGCCATTGCCATCACATGCTTCACACTATGGTCCCATTCATGTCAGTGAGACCCCTTCACCTTCTTCTGCCTGGAAATTAAATGGTGTTCATGAAAATCTAGGCTTCTGAGTCAAGCAAGATAATTCAGACTATAGAGTAACTACCACCAAGTCTGATGGCCTTATTCAATCTTTGGACCCCATATACAGAAGACAGAACTGACTCCTGAAAGTTGCTCTCTGCTCTCCATGCATGCACATACATATACATACCCACCTGAATTAATTAATAATTAATTAAATATGAGGATAAACAAAAAGGTGCCGATCAGCCTTTTTATTCTCTGCTTGGAGATCTTTAAGATAACTTATTTTTAAAAACATAGGCAGAAACAAACTTCTAAATAGGGAGCAAAGACATAAGAGCAAGGGAATGACAGTTTCTGATGCCTGTGAATTAGTACATGCCTTAAATGAAATAAAGAGACATACATCATGTGGCATGCTAACCAGATATGAGATACAGAGGACCATAAGCCTATGGCAAAGCTCTAGACTGCACTTAAGAGACCCCAAGTCATTAATCCATCGGGCTCAGCCTCCACTGTACCATGACATTAAGCCTATTAGCCTAATTGGAGAGAAAGAGAGAAGCTGTGTGAGTCTTGACTTAGTGGTCTAGATGGTGCTGCAAAATCCTGAGTGCAGATTCTACCTTCCCAGTGAAGAGGAAGCTTCCCAATCATGAAGAGAGAGGGATTGGAGAAAAAGAGGCTTAGGACCTTATTTTCAAGAGATATTTGCTCATTCTTGCAGTGAATTTTGGGAGCATCCCTCCTGCCTATATAACCAGGGAGAGAAAAGAGAGAAAGTAGGAAAGGCACAAAACGAAATAATGAGGTTTGGACAGCTTTCCTCTTGAATTAGCAAACATGCTGAATGTTCCTTCAGGGTCTCCTGGATGCAATGGAAATCCTGTCCTGACGCCTTCAGGATGCAGAATGCTGACTGTCAGGGAAGGTAACCCAGCTTGTGCCACCAGACACTAAGTTCTAGTTTGTATCCTGTGTTCGTGTCCTGCATATTAATGACTGCTTAAGAATTCACTGGTTCATGTCAATAGTCCCATTTGAGAATGACTTACCTATTGATTGGAACCTGACTGCACTAAAAAAAAAAAAAAAACAGGCAAAGCTTTTTCCAAACTAGTTTTTGAGGTCATACCTTCTCTCCGCCAAATTCATTCCCCAAGCTTAAAAAGATTCCGAGTGAGAATATCCACTCAAGTGACTGCTCCAGCAGGCTGCTTGACTCCCATATAAGAATTATTTTTCATCTTATACATCTGCTTCCCAGATGTCTGGTAATGCAGTATTTAAGAACAAGGAAATATTGGGTTGTCTCTCAAAGAAGGAAATCTAGGGTATTTTGTGCTTTCATAGGCCCCATGTTTCATACATCATGGTAGGTCCATATATTTAAGAAATGACATTGAAATATACTAATTCTGTTTCCTATTCCTAGTTAGTTAGTATCCCATGCTTTCTACTGTTGTGGTAAATACTATGACCAAAAGTAACTTGGGAAGGAAAAGGTTTATTTGGCTTACACATTCAAATCACAGTCCATAACTCAGGGAAACCAGAGCAGAAATTCAAGCAGGATCAGAGTCAGAAACAATGGAAGAAAGCTGATTGCTAGTTTCCTTTTAGTCTCTTCTGTCTTATTCCTCCACGGACCAACTCACCATAGTGGACTAGACCTTCTCATCAATCAGCAATCAAAAAAAAAAAAGCCACACAGACATACCCACAGGCCAATCAGATAGAGGC
>CAJQZJ010000153.1:936028-987821 GCA_907164525.1 Lophiomys imhausi | reverse complement strand
GTGAAATGCTAAAGGCTTGTCTAGGATACGGGTGTTATGACCATCTGCTGGATTCCTTGTATCCTTCCTTTAATGAAGCTCTTGGTGGGGTTTCATGTGATAGAACCCAAATTACAAATCCTTCAGTTCTGGACCCTATAGGAATATAGAGTCCTAGGATTGATGGACTCCAGGATATAAAGGGCCTGTTCCAGGCCTTTCCTGCCATGTCACTTATTGCTGACTTTGTGTACAGTTCTGGGCCAATGTTTTTGCCTCGGATATACCTATAATTTCAGTTATGGAAGACTGACAATCGTGTCCCAAAATACAGCAATATACATTTAAAACAAAAAAAAACAATATTCGTTTACTTTTCAACATTTTTACCTTTTATACAGGTAGCCAAAACTCTTCAACTCTCAAGAAGAACATTTACTTTTTTAAGTCTGCGAACTGTCATTTATTTATTTTTTTATTTTTTCAGTATTTATTTATTTCCTGAAGTTGCATCTCAATCATAGTACCCTCCCTTCCCCCCTTCCCAGTCGCACCCTCCTACCCTCTTCCCCCTCACCCTCCTACATGACTTTTTTTTTATTTAAAGTGTATCTTTTCCTCCCAATAGCACCCCTTTTTAGTCCAAAGGCTCTTTTTCTTATGACAATAAATACAATACCAAAAAATAAGAACAATTAGGCCACAATTATGAAAATTATAAGGTATAACATACATCCCCAATGTCTAGTCCATATGTATTTGACAACTGATATTAATATTCTATTACCTATGTCGATGAGTTTAAAGTTCTATACCTAACTCAGTTTCCATCCTAACTTGAATTACCAATTTAAAAACATTAGACCTAGAACATTCTTTTAATTCCTAAACAACTTAAAACTTAACTGTGAGACTATACTATTTAGGCTTCAACCACATCAGAGACCTGAGAAGGATAAATATATCTGAACAAACAGGAAGTGCAGAGCCAGCAGCTTCCAAATCTAAGAAATGACAGACAACTGGCTGCCTGGACAGTCCTCAATCTCTCTCAATACATTGGAGCATCTATCTTCAGCCTTTTGGCCCAGTATTTCTGACAGGCATTAATTGTAAAGCAGGAATTATGAAGGACTTGCCTACCCTGTCTTGGCAGAGCTAGGTTGTCAACTCACCTACTTCCAGGTTTTATACTTTAACTTTACCTAAACCCAACCCTACAGACACACTCACACTCATACACTCAAACACACACGTACATACTTCATCATCACTATGGGGCTAAGAGTACAATTTGGAATATAAAATGCTAAATTCTCTTACTCCCAGGAAAGCTAAGGAACAGCTCATAAGAAATACCTTTGGCACAATAAGCCCCAAGGAGCAAAGCATGATTTCCACCAATACAACATGAACCAATACAATTTTTTTTTCAGCTGCTGTTGATTGACATTCAGGTGGGCACTATAGCAGCATGCCTGTGAATGCTGCAGAACAGAAGGTGGAGGAGAATGAAGAGCATCTGCAGTGACAGTGGAGTGGAGTGCGGAGAAGGAATGGAGGAGGCCAAAGCTGTTGAGAAAGCAAGTCAGGGCTATGGCCAAAGGTTCTCTACACTGGAACTTCGGACCCCAAGCCCTCAAAGCCCACCATCAGACCGTTTCCAATCCTGCATTCCTGACTCATCCCTGCCCAGGTAGGGCCATATGGTAGACAGCAAGGCTCTAGTCCATGTTACAGAGGCATTAATTTTTCTCTGGTGCCCCAGACCACCAGCGCCACACTGTGGTCCAGGGTGAGCACTACAAGCATTGTTAGCCTAATGGATGGGATGGGAGATGGGATGGACAAGGGCTAGAAAAGGGACTCCAGATGGCCATCAAGGCACAGGCACTACACTCCATGGTGTTGGTGAAGCCAGAGTCAGGGCACCACCCACCCAGCACAATGACCACATATCCCTTCTTGAAGAAGCCTTGAACCTTGCCAACATTCATGGCCAAGTTTACATGAAAGTCTGCATCCTCAGCCCAGGCATCCTGTACTGCATCCTTACACACCACAGGGAAGATGCTGCAGTACAGATGGGCTTGGCGAGCTGTCTGGGGATTGTGTATCACAGTAATGATGGGAGCACAAGGCAGTACCAGGCCACTTGGGGAGCACTCCTGCCAGACTTGATGAGCATGATAACGGCGCTCACTGCAGTTCTTGAAGGAGGCCTCCATGGCGCCCACTGCAGTTCTTGAAGGAGGCCTCCATAGCGCCCACTGCAGTTCTTGAAGGAGGCCTCCATGGCGCCCACTGCAGTTCTTGAAGGAGGCCTCCATGGTGCCCACTGCAGTTCTTGAAGGAGGCCTCCATGGCGCCCACTGCAGCAGCTTCTGTGGGATCATTGGTAAGGGGTGCCAGATGGCAGAGTTCCTCGAATAACAGCGTCTGCCTCAGGAGCAATCAAGTGCTGCATGCGAACAGCCTCCAGAGGGTAGTCTCTTTTGGTTGCTTCTCCTGTCAGCATGATGCAATCTGCTCCATCTAGGACTTCGTTGGCCACATCACTGCCCTCAGCACGGGTGGGACTCTGTCTCTTGATCATGCTCTCCAGCATCTGTGTGGCACAGATGACAATCTTCCCAGCTTGGTTGCATCGTCCAATCATCATCTTCTCAGACAGGAAGACCTCTGCAGGAATCTCAATGGCTAGGCCACCACAAGCCAAGATGACTCCATCACTGGCCTCTGAAATCTCATCAAACCTGTGGACGCCTTCATTGGTCTTGATTTTGCTGATGATCTTGATGTTTTTGCCCTTCTCTCACCAGACCATCTTCACTTAATGAACACCAGCTGCCTTGCAGATGAAAGACGCAAACACCAGATCTACATACTGCTCCACTCCAAAATTCAGATCATGGATGTTCTTTTCTGACAACAGGGAGGTTCACAGAAGCTCAGGGAGGTTCACCCACTGTTGTTGCCCCAGGAGCCATCATTCTCCACCTCTGTCACCAGAAAGTCCACACCGTACTCTTTCACTTGCAGTGAAATGAGCCCATCAGCAACATAAATCTTGCTGCCCACCCCTACCACCTTGTATATGTTCTTATAGTCCAGCCATAGGATGTTCTCATCACACTTTTCTATGTAGGCATTGTCCAGGATGATCCTTGGAGTAGTTCCTTTCTTCACTTCCACTTCTTCAGTGCTGTTGCCCTTGATGAGTCCCATCCAGATCTCAGGTCCCTTTGTGTCCAAAGCCATCCCAACAGCCTAGTAGAGGATGGGATGAGATGTGAAGCCTTCAGTTGCTGCATGTATGTTCTTGATAGTCTCTGCATAGTACTCATGAGTTCCAGTAGAGAAATTCAGACAACCTACATTCTTTCCAGACTTAATCATCTACTTCAATATCTCCACAGATCGGATAGCAGGGCCAATGGTACAAATGACCCCAGTGTCACGGGCTATGATGGGTGCAGAGTCAATGTCCAGGTTTCACATGCATTCCAGAAAGGTGTCATTAATGGCTGCCTGGTGCTGCTGGGTCCAAATGAAGGCAGTCAGTCCCTGCTTCGCTGTGTAGGGGTCGGAATGAAGGCAGCCAGTCGCTGCTTCGCTGTGGGGCTGTGTTATATACAGTTCCTGAGGTCCTCAGGCCTACTCCAGATCCTGCTGCGATACATAAATGGGTTGTCTGAAGAGTCAGAATACATCATTACTGTGCCAATATAGTTCATTTTTATGTTGAATTTTTTATTTATTCTCTAAAAATCTACAGAGTTTTAAGGTAAGGGGAAATCCAGAATACACTGTGCCTTATAGACTTCAAATCTTAAATATTTAGTACACTTGATTTACAAAAATTTTTATCAGTTTGTTGGAAGTTTTATATAATATGTATATAGATTTTGATAATATAAACAACCCCTACCAATTCTTCCCTATCCATACTCAAATAAATCCCCATTCACCCAAATTGTTGTCTTCTTTCTCCTCCAAACAAGACCAATCCATGCTGCCCAAATATTTTGTACTGAAAATCTATACACTAAATTCTAATTACAGTTTCTCCTCCACAGGTCTCCTCTCAGATCTTCCCTACCTCCTCATCTCTCTCTCTCTCTCTCTCTCTCTCTCTCTCTCTCTCTCTCTCTCTCTCATGCATGTGAGTGTGTGTTTCTTGTGCTTTTCTTGTTGTTGCTGCTGGTTTATTTGTTTTTTACTTGCCTGCCTAAATATTCTTGGATGTGTGATTCTCCACTGAAGTTACCAGGAACTATTCTCCTAGATAAAAATTACTCTCCTTCTCCCAGAAGCTAATAATCACCAATAATACACGGCTATCTCTTCAATACTCAACATAAGAGTCTTTAAGATACTACAAATGTCCTTTAGAATGATTGTGCAGTGCACTTAGTGTGAAAGCAAACATGCCTGCCCAAAGACAGATTGTTATGATGTCCCAGAATAGATGTAGACTTCCAGGGTTGGCACTCTGAGATCCAGCTCCTAGGTGTAACTGAAATTCAGGTTTATAGTTTTCTTAAGTTTCAGTTACTTTATATATAGCATATGGTGATAAAATCCTTCTCTCAGAATGTAAAGTAGTCTCTAAGTGATATATGGGAAATGTTAGCACATGACAGTTTTTAATAGAACATTGCATATAAATTTGTTACTCATAAACAAAGTAAAACTGAGAAGCAACTTCTAGACAGTTCCATCTACACTACTTCATATCATTCAAGCCCAAAGTGCTTTGATTCAGTGGGTCATACGACCTTACTAAATGAAACATCAGTTTTTCCCTTTTAGTGTGAATTTACAGTTTTTTAACTTCACACTTTGGCTAGCAACTGAAAAATTCTTATATGGCCTCAGAATCACCTGAGGAAAAACAAAAAGATTTCTTTATATATGCACCAAAACATAATCAAGATTCTAATATCCTGCTATGTGGCAACCTGGGGTGAACATAATGGGAAAAGGTGATGACTATGGCATTGGTTCTACCAGAACTGCCAAACTCAGCAGTGTTTAGCAGCTTAAAATTTTTAACAGTTTATATTTGTAGTGGAAACAAGAAACTATTTATAGAGAACTCTTTTTTTTTTCTGTTTGTTGAAGTGATCTGCATTTCTACGAAGCAACAAGAAAATTGCATTTCAAGCAGTAGTCTAGATGAAGACAAGACCAATTTCAATGTCCTAACTGAAGGACCATGTGGGAAATGCATATTGTCACTGGGTTTGCTGCCTGGTGTCTTACAAGAAGACTGAGAAGACTGTTGACTTCATTATTCTCTAGTGTTCATTCAACAGGTGATGAGGACATACAGCTACAACACTGGTTGTAGGAACTCCTTAGAAGTTAAGGACTTTGTTGATGAAAATGAAAAGTAGGGATTCCTATCATCAGCATGTTTCTGTTAGCCTGAGTAAACACTGTGGGACACTCCATTGGATTCCTTAAGCAGATCTTATGCTTTTTAATCGCTAGGATCATATGAGTTTCACATGCATCAGCTTCACACAGCTGGATTCCAGGCTGTTCGGTGAAAACTATCTTAGAAGCACAGTGGCCTAAACATGATCTAGCTGTGATACTTGGCACATGATGGCTACCCAATAAGTGTGCTGACATTTAACTGAAGAACACATTTTTTTCATCAAAATCCACCATTAAATACATTATCTTCTGCTCTCCTAGCCTTTGCTCTTCCATCTTGTCACCACTTGAACTTGCTGTACTATTCATTTGCTCTTATCCTTCAGAAGCACTCACCTCAAATAATCAGAATGAAAACATAGTCCAAAGATGAAGGTCTCTCTTTTTTCTTTTTACAACCTCTTTTTAGGGAAGATCTTTGCTTTCAAAGATGACAAAGTCTTCAGAATATAAAATGAATTGGTGAAAGCTCCTTTCTCCATTTTAGCCATGCACTTCTGATGAGGTGGGTACCTGCATAAGAGACTACCTGCCATGGTGGATGGTAATAAAAGGACATGAACTCCAGCTAAGCTAAGTAAAAAGAAATATGCCTTTGGATAATTTATTCTAGTGCCAGGAAAATTATTTTTTTGAGTCAAAATGTAGGTGATATGAACATAAGTTTCCATATGACCAAGTTTCTAGCCACAACACTGACTATCTGGAAGAAAAAAGACTTACAAGGAGGCAGATAATGCAAATGGTACAAAAACTATCTATGGGGTATAGTTTTTATCTTCTGGCTTTTCTAAAATCCACCTAAAACACCACCTTCTGCCTTTTCTAAAGTCTACATAAAACACCAACACCTCCACAGTTAGTCTTTCTCCACCAGTGAATATTTAGTGAGTACCTGTTGTATATGATGCAGTTTGCTGGTTGATAGAGATTCCACTGTGATCATTCTGGTCTGAGTGTCATCTTCACAGGGATGCTGAACCATCAGATAGAAAGAAACTTTAGGCCTGACTATTGTTATCTCTTCCTTCAATTAGCTTGACGGCATCCTAAATAATTCTAGTTGGCATTGCTTTAAGAACTACACTATTGCAGCGTGTTTATGGAATAAATCAATACAATCTTATATTAAAACCTACTTTTAAAAAATTGGTTGTCAAGAGATTTTGGATCTTCATTTATGCCTAAACTATTCAAAAACAACTTTGACAAAAACTTGAATTAGAACTTGTTCACAACCTAAGAGATGTCGAAGTTTAATTTTGTCAATACCTATTAATATCTTGTATTTCAACTTATAGTGAAGCAATGTATCTTGCTTCAAACAATGATACTTTATTTCCCTGTCTAATTATTCAGAAATTTAATGCAAATTTTACCTCATTTTCCTCCCTGAAATCTTTGAAAACAAAACATAAAACTCCATGCCTGCAGGTAGAAGACCACATCTTCAAAGCCTGCCAAGGCTAACTTTTGAAGATGATAGTAATTATGATGAAATCTATTTTAATGTATCATATTATATCAGATGAAGAAAAGCATTTAACTCTCTATGAGGTCACCTTTCCAAACTCAGAAATGAAAATGTCATTCTCCTGCTTAATGTCTCACCAGAGTCTTCTAGCTTCCAAGGCATAGCTTCTGCCTTTGCCAGGGCATAAAGGTAGAAACTTTATGGTATTCCCTGTGTCTGTCTCTCCATTCCTTACTTCCATGCTCACTCATCTACCTATTCCCTACACATAATGTTTTAGCTTCCCTTCACTACACAGACTACAAAAGTGCCCAGTGAATCTTTAACTTCCAGGCAAAATGACACTGTTTCCTCTGGTTTTAGTAACACCTTTACATTTCTGAAAGCTTGGAGAACTTTATTTCAAAAGTTCTCAACGTCATTCCATCTGTGGACACATTTACAAGCTTTCTCATTGATAGGAAAGGAATAATTAGAGGACCTTATTCTACCAAAATTGGGCTTTATTCACAATTCTGAATTGACTTGTTTTATCTTTATTTTTTACTGTATCCTGAGAACAAGAACTACATTTCATTAATTTTGGGGTTTAGGCTGCCATTGTTTAACAATGTTATATGCATTAGCATCCACATGAAGGAAAGAAAACTGGAGAATATTTGATGTGACAACAAGTGATTATATAATGTTTTGTGCTGCTCTAGATGAACAGAGGCTAAATAAATTCAACCAATCAAGATACAATGTAGACTTGGAGCTTGACAGTGTCTCCCCACAGGCTCAAATGGAAAGAGATGAATCATTCTGCCTGACCTTGATCATTTATCGTAATGCCTAAAAGGATTGTCATGGTCCTTAAAGAGGAAGTATCTGAATGGATTTAAAACACATTCTCTGGTCTAAAGCAGCTCTACCAACAAAATAGCCTGTGATCTTAAATAAGTTTTAGTTTTGAATCCATTGATGAGTGTGTGTGAAGCTTATACAAAATAGTTGTAAGGGCAGCAAGATGGAACAAAACTTTTTCTCCTATGTGCAAGCAAGCATTCTTTTTTTTTTTTTTAAGATTTATTTATATGTATACAGTGTTCTGTCTGCAGGTATATCTGCAGGCCAGAAGAGGGCACCAGATTTCATTATGGATGGTTGTGAGCCACCATGTGGTTGCTGGCAATTGAACTCATGACCTCTGGAAAACCAGCCAGTGCTCTTAACCGCTGAGCCATCTCATTCTTTATTAAGGGTTTACATCACACGAACATCAACCCTGGAACTCTGTGAGGAGGCACAGCAAATGCCACATGGTCCTAGTCACATGATCATTTGTAGGAGTTTGGTTCTTTTTTATGTTTATTTATTACTTCAAGTTACATCTCCATCACAGTCCCCTCCCTGCACCCTGCACTTAACTCAGTCTCAATCCTAACTTGCCTTACTAACTTAAAAACATCTTCTTAGACCTAGAACATCCTTTTAATTCCTAAACAATTTACGATTTAACTGTGAGACTATAACTATCTAGTCTTCAACCACATCAGAGACCTGAAAAGGATAAATATATCTGATTATTCAGGAAGTTCAGAGCCAGCAGCTTCCAAATCTAAGAAATGATAGACAACTGGCTGCCTGGACAGTCCCCAATTTCCCTCAATACATTAGAGCATTTATCTTCAGCCTCTTGGTCCAGTATCTCTGACAGACATTAATTGTAAAGCAGGAATTATTAAGAACTTCCCTATCCTGTCTTGGCAGAACTAGGCTGTTGACTTAACTGCTTTCAAGTTTTGTCCTTTTTAGACAGCATTTTGTCTACAGTTGAAGCAAGGGATTTTACTTGCCCAGTGACAGGCTTGCTACTAAGGCAACCATCTCCAAACCGAGATTCTTTGATGCTCATTCTCTACTTGGAGTAGAATAGGGAGTGCTGTCAGGAACTGACATGTCTCAATATCTAAAAATCTTAGGTTAAGAAACCTTTTTTGAATGCCAAATTCTACAGAACTCTTGAGGTTTTTGAAGACCACCTATCTATCTCTGAATATTTGGATAAGCAAATGTTGCTTGTCTCTATATTATATCTATATCCCATCTTTTAAGTTGTCTCCCCCCACTACATAGGAGAGAAGGAAGGATAGAGAAAATAAAAAGAGAGAAATCCCTGGGTCTAACCTCCAAAATCTATTTAGCAAGACCATTTAACAACTTGTAAACAATCTCCCTAAATAATAACAAACATCAACTGACCAAGGGTGGATAAAAATAATCACCTGCCCCACCTTCTGGGAATGGGACCTCACTCTCTTTTAAAATCATTTCTTGCTGATTTGGGACATAGGAAACCTGTTTGGGGCCCAAATAAGAATGGAAAAATGGTTAAGCAACTTAATAGTAACATTTTATGTTCAGTCCTTTTGTGCTAGGCTATTTAAATGTCCTATGAAGTCTGTAGTCAGAGGCTGAACTTCAGGTTTATACTGAAATCCTGGCTAGAACAGTCTGTGTGGCTAAACTATCTTAGCCATTTTGAGTTGTTCTGTTTGTAGATTTTTGGGGAAACAGTTATTGAGGAAGTCTGCTAGGCTGGATCATCTTGCCTACTTGTCTTCTTTGGTGTCTGTCCATTTTCTTCAGAGGTTTCAGTTGTCCAGTAGTCCCTGGACTGCTTAGATGGATGCTTTTAATTTCCTGGAAAGATAAGAACAGAGCCCTGCCCTAATCCTAACTCTGTGGCACTACTGTTTTTTGTAATCTCTTTCCTAGAGCAAACTGGTTTTTTCACAATATAAAAAGTATTATCTTTCAATT
This sequence comes from Lophiomys imhausi, assembly GCA_907164525.1. Lineage (NCBI taxonomy): Eukaryota > Metazoa > Chordata > Mammalia > Rodentia > Muridae > Lophiomys > Lophiomys imhausi. The sequence goes on along the minus strand of CAJQZJ010000153.1, from coordinate 978,115 downwards.
GAGATTTTAAAAAAATCTTTTGATATTTTGGAACTAAATACCTTTAAGTGTATATATTTTGAGATCACAAAGAACAATTCACTTTGAATTCTCCTATGTGCAAGCAATTGTTCTTTATTAAGAGTGTACATTGCATGAACATCGACCCCATATGTGTGTGCTGACCAGGAGGCTTTGTGAGAAGGCAGAGTAAATATCATCTTGTCCTAGTCACATGATCATTTAGAGTTTTAGTTTTCCCACAATTCATACCAGATTCTGGTTAAACAAATTATCCATACTAAATTATCCAGGATAAACCTTATATTATTTGTTTTAACTTAGAAATTTCAAACTTTGTAGAATTTGTTATTTATTTAAATTGAAATTTATTAAGAGAAAACATATGTAAAGTACTGTTTGAAATTTTTAAGAAGCAAAATTTTATTTTAGTGAAAGTACCTTATGAGAAGCTAAGCAGGTTGTTATGGTCACATCAAAGGAGGGTTGCCTCTTGATGTTAACAACTCTACCAATGCTTGTCAATGATTTTTGTAGTACTGAAATGCTTCCTCAACCAGAAAATACTTACAAATTGGTCATCCAACAAGGAACTGATATCCAAAACATAAAAGAAATTCAAAAATACCAGAAAAGATACAATTTTAAAATAGGTTAAAAACATGAATAGACTTTTTTCAAAAGAAGACATATGGCCAACAGGCATATATAGAAATACTCAACATCATTAGTCATCAGAAAAATGCAAATGAAATAACAATAAGCTGATATTTTATCCCCATTAGAAAGGCTATTATCAAAAAGACGAAGCAAAGTTCAGACAAGGATGCAAACAATGCGAATGTATACATTATTTATAGAAATGTAAATTAACAAATCCATTATAGAAAAATTAAAATTCCACTTAAAAGTAAACATTTTAATTTCATGTTACCTAGTAAATAATGTCATCACTAATTATATATTCAAGAATAATAATTCATCATAAAGAAGTTAGTTACTCTTCCATATGTATTGAGCAGATTATTCATAATAGCAAGATATTGAATCAATCAGAGTGCCATGAACAAATGAGTGCATAAGGAAGGTGTGTGTGTGTATGTGTGTGTGTGTGTGTGTGTGTGTGTGTGTATGCTGAATATAGATAAAAATATATTTATCAAAAGAATGATACACAGCCATTTGTGGGGAAAGTGGTAGACTCGAAAATCATTATGTTAAGTGAAATAACTCAAATGGTTAAAAATTAACACTGCATGCTCTTTTTCATACCTAGAAACTAAAAATTCAATTTCATAGGACAATGGAATGGAACAGTGGTCACTAGAAACAGGAAAGGAGAGAGAGGGCATAGGACAGTAGAAATGAGGAAAAAAATCAAAGCACAGAGAAGATGATTGAGTTTGGGTGTCTGTAGCACAGTTCAGGTAACTACCAGCTGCAACCATCTAAGATGTGTTTCAAATTTACTAAAAGAGTACAGAAGTTTCTATGAGTAGAAGAGGTTGAGGTTAGAGCAGAATGAAGTGCTTCCTAGTCTAATTTGATCACTACACATAGTACAATGTTATCAACTTAGAGTGTGGTACTGCAAAACTTATATCTCACTTCAGATAATTACTTAAACAAATAAATAATAAAAAGTCTCCTAAAGTAATAACCACAGGGGAGGCAACAAGTAGAAGTTTGGGGCCAACAATATTTTCAGATGTCCACATTAGTTATCTTCATAGATGCTGCCATCTGATTTAATACAAATACTTCCGTTACATTTACTATCTCTCCAATGGACATCAATCTTGAAACAGATATAACTTATTTGCTCACTAAACTAAGTGGCACTTGGTAGTTACTGGAGTGAGATTTTTTTTCAAGAACCTTTAAATTATCTTTTACATCATGTGATCTATACCTTACACACTAGAAAGTAATCTGTGTAAGATTTTTTTTTGCAGAAAACTCAGTGCAGTCAGAATGAGTCTCCACACTTTTGAATTGGCTGAATGTGCACACTGCTTGCTTGCCTGTTCTACAAGGTTACCTGTTTTAGGATTTTCCCCTGGCTTGGAGATTAAAAATCAATAAGAGCATAATTTAAAAGCATTGGGTATAAGAACAAGAATTAAAGTGATTGATACGGGGCCATTCCAAAATAATAAAAGTTAATGTTTTGTTTCTTTAATTTTAATGTAACTTGTACTCACTGCTGTATGATTAAAATGATCCTCCTTGAAAGGAAAATCTACATTCCCTTTCTTTGCACAGAAATCAATAAATAGAATTTTATTTGCTTTCTTGTCAAAATTACAATAATCACAGTTTCATTAGTGAAGCTCAATTTCCTACTATGAACTATGGGTAAATATTATGTGTTTATAAATCACTGAGAAAAACTTTTAATATAATAGCAGATAAAACAGAAAGATGCAGTGTTCCTTATGATCCATACAATATAGCCCCTTTCCACTCCCACCACTGTACCAAGCATCATAAAGCCTTTTTTTAATTTTTTTATTTCTTAAAGTTACTTCTCAATCACAATCCCCTCCCTACTCCCCCTTCCAGGCCCATCCTCCCACCCTCTTTCCGCTCACACCCCCTATCCATTTTCTTTTTTTTTAAGTTTAAGGTATATCTTTTGCCCCCCCCAACAGCTCCCCCTTTCAGTCAAACAAATTGCTCTTTCTCTTATAACAGCAAATACAATACAAAACAACAAAAATAATTAGGCCACAATTATGAAAATTAAAGGTTTATCATACATTCCCAATGTCCAGTCAATACACATTTGGCAACTGATTTTAACATTCTACTATGCATCCATCTATATATAAAGTTCTATATCCAACTCAGCTTCTATCCTAACTTGCATCACCATCTTAAAAACATCTTCTTCGATCCAGAACACCCTCTTAATTCCTAAACAACTCAAAATTTAACTATGATACTATAACTATCTAGTCTTCAACCACATCAGAGAGCTGAGAAGGATAAATACATCTGATTATACAGGAAGTGCAGAGCCAGGAGCTTCCAAATCTAAGAAATGACAGACAACTGGCTGCCTGGACAATTCCCAATTTCTCTCCATACATTAGAGCATCAATCGTCAGCCTCTTCACCCAGTATCTTTGACAGACATTATTTGTGAAGCAGGAATTATGAAGGACTTGCCTACCCTATATTGGCAGAGCTAGGCTGTCAACTTACCTGCTTCCAAGTTTTGTCCTTTTTGGACAGCATGCTATCTACAGTTGAAGCAAGGTATTTTTTCTTGCCAAGTGACAGGCTTGCCACTAATGCAATCTTCTCCAATTGGAGATTCTTTGATGCTCATCATCTGCTAAAATGCAGAGACAGGCACATAGGATTTGGAATGATTTAAGTTTAAAAGCTACTCACAAAAGGCATGCTGAAATTCAAAGTGAATTGTCCTTTGAGATGTCAAAATATATACACTTGAAGGTTTGTTTAGTTCCAAAATATCAAAATAATTTCTTTTTTAATCTCAATTGAAAGATAATACTTTTATATTGTCAAAAAAATCAATTTGCTCCAGGAAAAGATATTACCTACCAAAAACTAAATAATGTCCCAGAGTTAAGATTAGGGCAGGGCTCTGTTCTTATCTTTCCAGAAGATTAAAAGTATCCATCTAAGAAGTCCAGGTACAACTGGACAACTGAAACCTCAGAAGAAAACAGATCAGACACCAAAGAAGATAAGTAGCCCAGATGATCCAGCCTAGCAGACTTCCTCAATAGCTGTTTCCTCAAAAATATACTACCACAACAACTCAAAATCGCTAAGATTGTTCAGCCCCACAGACTTTTCCAGCCAGAACTTCAGTAAAGTCCTGAAGTTCAGCTTCTGTCTGCAAACTTCTTAGGACATTTAAATAGCTGAGCACAAAAGGACTGAACATCAAATGATTCTGTTAACATGTTTAAGCATCTTTCCATTCTTATTTGGGCCCCAAACAGGTTTATTACATTTCAAATCATCAGGAAATAATTTTAAGAGAGCGATGTCCCATCTCCAGAAGGTGAGGTGGGTGATTTTCCCCCTTTGGTCATTTGATGGGTTATAGATACTTGTTATTTAGGGGTATAGATACTTGTTATTTAGTTACAAATTGTTAAGTGGTCATAAAGCCTTTTTTAAAGAAAAAGTCCACTTAGTATTTCTTTTATGTACACTTGTTTAGCGATGAACTTTTGGAACTGGATAGCTCATCCCTGGAGAAAACTGTTCATCCCACTCTTAACCTGGAGTTCTTCACCTAGGGGCGGAGCCTTGTGAAATTTCTCCCACATGGGTTGGCATGTCAATTGATGCTGTCATTATGCAGTTTTTTTCTTAGACAGCCATATTGTTGAGAATTCATGGGGACAGTTCTTGTCGATCCGTTACTGGGAGAAATGTTTTCAAGTATTCTCCTACAATAATGAATTTAACGATTTCTCCATGTACTTTTTGTTTGTGTTTATTCCCTTCCATAAGTTTTATCTGAAGCAATTAATCATCTTTCAGTTTTTATCATTTTATTCATATATTTATTTTTATTTCTAAAATATTCATTATGTATATTCATTGTACACAGTTCTGTGTTACACAAGAACATTTTCATTCAAATATATGTGTAAATTGGGCATATTACCATATCCCCTCCTGCCTTTCTGCTCTCTAATTTCTATGTCATATATATCCATGATTTTGTGTATCTGTATAAAGTTAAGGAACTAGAATTAGAGAAAATGTATAATACTTATATTTCTAAAACTGGTTTAATTCACCTAATATAATGCTGAATTTACTTAGTAAAATTATCTCCAATTACATCCATTTTCTGCAAATAACTTAATTGGGTGATGAAAAATAATTCAACTATGTATACCTACCACATTTTCCTTATCTGTTCCCCAGTTTTCAGACACAAAAGTTGGTTCCAAAACATATTTCCATATTGGAAATAGTGTTTTGCAACAAACATTGACATGCAAGTGTTTCTATATTAATTTGAATTGGATTCCTTTAAATAAATACCTAGGAATGATTTGGTGGGGTCTTCTTTCAGGTTTTCTTTGTTCTTTAGATTTTTCTCTTCTTATGTCATATTCTTACATATATACATGCATAGAAATATACATATAATTGGTCAAGTCTGTTTATATTATTTGTATGTTTATGTTTTTAGATCTGATCACTTGATATCAGATAACTGAATGGATGTTCATCCCTGGGGAATACTGACTCTCACATCTCAACAGTCTATGGTTCCATCTAGGGGTGGGACTTTTGAGGATCCCCTCCATCTTGGCATATCAAGTGTTGTTTTATTATTCAGGTATTGTTTTGGCTGCCATATTGTTAAGATCTTGTGAGAAATCAAGTAGTCCTGAGATAATAAACATACAAATAACATTAAACAGACTGATCTGGTTGCATTTATATTTTTAGGAATACACACTTTCACACACATAAATTTAAAAAATAGAGGTCATGGGTTTCAGAGCAAAGTAGAGGTACATGAGAATGGTTGGAGGAGGAAAGGAAAGGGGAAAATTATGTAAATTAAATTTAATTTCAAAAAATTTTGAAAGAAATGTAAGAGAAGATTTTATGAGTGCAGATTCCCTGTCTTGTGTGGAAAACTCTATCTCACAGCAAATGTCCTGGTCTGGTTTTCACTGTGGCTAGATTCTAGAATGGCATACATTCCCAGAAACAATATAGTATCTTTAACAATCACAATGACTTCCTCTTGACATGGAAGCACTAAGAAAATACTACGAACATGTTTTATTTATCCTTTAGTTATCTGTTGGTTGGTTGGTTGGCTGATTAGTTTTTTTGGTCAGTCCAGGTCTTTGCACATTCTATATGACTGAGGCACATCCATAGCTATAACTCTTTTATTTAAGCTCTGACTTAATTAAATTATCAAAAGCTTTGGTTCCAAAAATAAATTAAATTTGAAGGTCATTTGCACATTTTCTAAGATACTCTTTATAACTGATTAAAGCTTAATAAAAGTATATTATCCAATATTAAATATAATATTCTGTATGTGTTTATTAAATCATTTGTACTTATATTCTCTAATCTTATAAAATACTTTTTTATCATTCACCTATTTTTTCAGTAACAATGGGAAGAAATATGTTAGAATCTTTATTACGGTATCATATTTTTTAGGTCATAAATATGTCAAAGCTATTTTGTCAAATACATTTTTAAAACTCACTTTTGTTTTGTTTTGTTTTGTTTCCTTTGAACATACTTTCCCCAAACTTTCATATGGAATTTAAATGCTATTTTTCTAGTGACTATTCTTAGCATTTTACCTTGCTTGATCAGGTTAAAATCAAGTCAAATTTTAAACTACCCTTAGAAAATGAAAGGCCCTTATGGTATGTGAACACTGACCATCTGCTTCCTTCGTCCTTTATTTTACATTATTGGTGCCTAACACTTCAAAGTTGCCCTATTAACTCAGTACATAAGACAGTATTGTCAGTACTTTATCCACATAAGTTTTTAGATTGTCCAATTTCTTCTTTCTCTTCTTATTTTTTTAAACAGGGTCTTACTATGTAGATCTGGTTATACTAGAACTCACTATGTAGACCAAACAGGCCTAGAACTCAAAAAGATCTTCTTCTGCCTCCCAAGTGTTTGGATTAAAGGCATGTGACACCATTTGAGGGTACAATTTCTTATGCCTATCATTCCTTTTCTTTTCTTGAAAACATTTTGTGTTAGGTGACATAAAACCAGCACCAATGATTAATAAGCCATTTTTATTTTAATGAATAAACTATAAAGTTGATATTGTAGAGGAAAAAAGTAGAATAGTGGATCTTGGCAAGGGCTTATGGCTTTGCCATAAAGTACATAGGAGTAGTTAATGCCCTTTAGTACAGAAGGATAAATACATTAATTTTAAAATATATTTTATGCAACTACAATTAAATGTAAATATTTTTAATGACAAATATTTTTATATATTAATTTTAAAATGTAAAAATTAAATTAATTGTGTATTTCATAAAATCTAGGAGAGATGGTTTGAAAGTTAGTGACACAAAAAGTGACAAATAATGAGGTGATAACTCTGCCAATGGGTAGGTCAGTATACACAGTATACATGCATTGAAATGTCACAGCATCCCATAAATGTGTGCAAAGGCTGCATCAACTAAAAGCAAAAGCATTTATTGAATTTTTGAGGCTTCACAGCATTACAGCAGGGCCCTTCCACTATTGTTATTAACCCACAAACACCTTTCTCAGGATAAATCTTATATTATTTTAGCAATAAAATTATGTCTCTCATTTAATTGATTTCATCAGGGAGTTATTTAAAGCAATTGGTCCTTAATGCTGGCCAGAAACAAACAAACAAACAAACAAACAAACAAAAATCTTTAAATTTGGGGGTTTTTTCATATCCTAATGAATAAATTGGAAAATACTGATAATTATTATCATTTTTCACATAAGATTACTCGATTTCATAGAATTTGTATCTTAAATTAGAAATATTTGTACAATTCTAGCCCAAATACATACCCTGCTTCTTAGGAGACCACACAGTCCTGAGTAGGAAACAGAAAATGATATGCATGAACTTGAAAAAGACCCAGGAAACTGAGCCAGTGTAAACACAGCTCCACATCCTTGTCTTCCACTTCAGCATGTGCTGATCAGCCAAGTAATATCAACAAAGTCACCACCAGAAGTTAATTTTTTACTGAGAGAAAAGGACTGGTTCTTATCCCTAATGTCAACTATAATAAAGATCCAAATGCAGAAGAATGTTTGCTAAAAAATGCAGTTGAAAGAATGAAGTCAGAAAAATACCATTTCCCTCACCAGGATGACAAATGACCCAGACCGAAATCATCACTGGAAAAGTGGAAAAGGTTCCAAAGTAACAGGATATCTAGTTTCTCATATAGTCCTGCAAGTTAAATACTAATTCCAAATAGAAAACTACACTTTGCAATAGAATAATTTCATATTCAAAGTCTTAATTAAATGTTCTCATTGACACACTACTACACAAAAATGTGACTGTCAGTCATTGTAATGTGCTGAAATAAGGAATATCAACTGCATGGGAAGATATGCACTATGTATCTAAACAACAAGTTATACCCTGGGATGGATGGTGCAAATGGATGTAATTTTAGCAAACTATTTATGACAACCTTCTAACTCTCCATTCTAATTACAGTTGACAGCAGAAAACAGCAATAATGGAAACAATCCCAGAGAAAGAAGGAACTATTTTATAAATAACCTTTTTCTTTAGACTTGAGATGATTCAAAATAAAAAGTGGAAGACAGAAGATAAATCATTTTCTTCCCTTCACTCAATAAAATTCTAACTGTAAAATGTAACCTAAGAGATGTAGACTGACTACTTTTCATAGTAAAGGCTGAGAAACACTAAAATAAGATATCATAGGAAGCTATGACTGGGACACAGTATGTAACTGCCTGAAATATTTGATATCACAATAATTCAAGATAAATGTCTAATCAAAAACTAACATCTCATTAATCCCTCCTATTCAGGAATCTCTGATAGTTGATTTACTTCAAGGATATTTACTATCTTATCATCAGTTGAGGCTTCAAAAGAATAATGTAGCAAAATTATATATTATTAATAGTCTATGAATCTACTCAGGCTTCAAAATTTGGGTCAGCACAAGATACAGTAGTTAAGTGTAGTAACATTCAGTGCTTCTCAAAGTAATTTGAAATAGAAGCCAATTTTTTCCTTTTGGCATTTATTTTAATTTTATTGAAAATATATTCTCTCATACAGCACATCTTAACCAGTGTCCACCTCCCAACCCCCTCCACTCCACTCCTCCTAGCTCCTCCCCAGCTCCCCTCTCCTTCAGATCCACTCCCCCTCCATTTTCTCCTTAGGAAAGAGTAGGCCTCTAAGAGACAACAGACAAACAGGACAAAGCAAGTTACAATAAGACAAGGTGAAAGCCCTCATATCAAGACTAGACAAGTCAATCCAATAAGAAGAAAAGAGTCTCAAGAGCAGGAAAAGAATCAGAGATATATCTGCAGCCACTGCTAAAGAGTCTCACAAAAACACCAAGCTAACAGCAATAGCATGTATGCAGAGACATGGTACAGATCTATGCAGGTCTCATGATTTCCATCTCAGTCTCTGTGAACCCATGCTTAGTTGATTCGGTTGGCCATGTTCTCCTGATGTCCTCCACCCACTCTGAGTTCTGCAGTGCTTCCTTCTCTTCTTCCACAGGATTCCTCAAGGTCCAAGGAGAGGGACCTGATGGAAATCTCCAGTTTAAACTCTCTCTGCATAAGATCTGGCTGTGGGTACATGTACCTCCTCTCATATACTCCCAGAGGTCTCTCTCCCCATAAGGTCTGGTTGTGGGTCTCTGTACATGTTCCCATATACTGACAGAGGAAGCCTCACTGATGATGAATGGACAAGGTACAAATCTATGAGTACAGCAGAATATCATTAGGAATCATTTCACAAATCAAATTTTTTCCAGTCTTGTTTGGTTCTATCCTAGGTCTCTAGGTTATCTAGTATTGGTTCCCGTCCACGTGTAGAGAATGGGCTCTCTCTCATGGAGTGGGCCTCAAGTTAAAACTGACATTGGTTGACCACTCACACAAGTTCTGAGCCACTGTTGCCCCAGGTATCTTGGAGGCAGGACAGGTTGTAGCAAAGGGTTTGTGGCTGGGTTGCTATCTAGGTTTCTCTTAGTCTACAGAGGATCTTCTTGCACCAAAGAGACTAGAACATAGGGATGAAGGTCCCAAGCCTGCACCAGCTCAAGATCTACATTCAATAATCTGTGTGGAAGTTGTCCTCAGAAATGGGACCCCACTGTCAGAGGACAACATTCTGTCCTAGCATCAACATAGGATGTTTAGGCATCTCTACATGACCTCTGTGGCCAGCAATTCAGTGGAGTGCAACCCAGTCCCACCACTGAAAGCCTTGTCTGACTATAAAAGATGGCCAGTTTGGATGTCATATCCTCCAATACTAGGAGTCCTCACTAGGGTTACCTTCACAGTTTCCAGGAAGTTTCTACTGCATTAGGTTTCCTCACCACCCTCCAATGTCCCTAATTCCAGTTGCTTCTCCCTGTACTTTATTCCCTCCATCCTCCAACCTGATTCTTCCCACTCCTGTCCCTACCTGCCCAGAGTCCACCAACAAAACTTATTCTATTTCCCCTTCCCAGGGAGATCCATTCCCTCCCACCACTATAACCTTCCTCTTTACCTATCCTCTCTGGATCTGTGATTTGTAGTTTGATTATAATTTACTTAATAGATAATATCCACTTATAAGTGAATACATACCACATTTGTCTGGGTTACCTCAATCAGGATGACGTTTTTTTCTAGTTGTATCCATTAGCCTGAAATTTTGAAAATTTGAAGGTGTCATTTTTTTAAACTATTGAGTTGTATAAAATGTACCAGATTTTCTTTACCCACTGATTTTTATCAACTCCACATCTGATAGAGGTCTAATATCCAAACTATATAAGGAACTCAAAAAACTAGATATTAAAAACCAAATGATCCATATATATATATATATATATATATATATATATATATATATATATATAGAGAGAGAGAGAGAGAGAGAGAGATTCTCAATAGAAGAATTTCAAATGGCTGAGAAACAAAGAAATGTTCAACATCCTTAGCCATCAAGGAAATGCAAATCAAAACTACTTTAAGATTCCATTTTATACCTGTCAGAATGACTAAGATCAATCACACAAGCAACAGCTCATGCTGGCAAGGATGTGAAGCAAAGGAACACTCCTCCATTTCTGGTAAGAGGGCAAATATGTACAACCTCTATGAAAATCAATATGGCGGTTCCACAGAAAATTAGGAAACACTCTACCTCAAGACCAAGCTATACCATTCTTGGGCATATACCGAAAGGATGCTCTATCCTACCACAAGGACAATTGTTGAAGTATGTTCATTGCAACCTTATTCATAATAGCCAGAAACAGAAGGCAATTTAATAACAGTGAGTTAACAAAATATTATGTCCTAAGACCTAAAAATCTTTATAGATTCCACTTACTAAAATCAAATGAACATCAAACAAACAAAATAGTCCCATAACTCCTAAGGAACTGGAATCAATCATTAAAAGTCCCCCATCCAATAAAACCCCAGGCTCAGGTGGTTTCAGTGCAGAATTCTACCACACTTTCAAAGAAGAGATAATACCAATACTTCGCAAACTATTCCACAAAATAAAAACAAGAGCATTGAAAATCTTACTCTATGAAGCCACAGTCACTCTGATTCCAAAACAACACAAAGACCCCCAAAAGAAGGAGAATTTCAAACCAATTTTCCTTATGAACATGGATAAAAAAATACTCAATAAAATGCTTGCAAACCAAATCCAAGAGCACATCAAAAATATCATCCACCATGATCATGTAGGTTTCACCCATGGATGTAGGGGTGGTTCAATATAAGAAAACCCATCAATGTAGTCTACCATATATATAAAATGAAAGGAAAAAAACACATGATCATCTCATTTGATGTTGAAAATACATTTGACAAAATGTAATACCCCTTCATGATAAAAGTCTTGGAGAGATCATGGATAAAAGGCCCATACCTAAACACAATAAAGAAAATATACAGCAAGTCAATAGCCAACATCATATTAAATGGAGAGAAACTTAAAGCAATTCCACTAAAATCAGGGACAAGACAAGGCTGTCCACTCTCTCTATATCTATTCAACACAGTACTTGAAGTTCTAGCCACAGCAATGAGACAATTAAAGGAGATCAAGGGGATACAAATAAGAAAGTAAAAAGTCAAAGTATCCCTATTTGCAGATGATATGATAGTACACATAAGTGATCCACAAAATTCTACCATAGAACTTCTACAGCTGATAAACACCCTCAGCAAAGTAGCTAGATACAAAATTAACTTGAAAAAATCAGTAGCCCTCTCTTACACAAATGATAAATGGGCTGAGAAAGAAATTATGGAAACAACTCACTTCAGAATAGCCACAAATAATATAAAGTATCTCCATGTAACTCTAACCAAGCAAGTGAAAAACCTGTATAACAAGAACTTCGAGTCTCTGAAAAAAGAAATTGAAGAAGTTATTAGAAGATAGAAAAATCTCCCATGCTCATGAATTAGTAGGATTAGCATAGTAAAAATGGCCTTCTTACCAAAACCAATCTATAGGTAAACAAGCTACACAAACAATTACCATCAAAATACCAACACAATTCTTTACAAGCCTTGAAAGAACAATCCTCAACTCCATATGGAAAAAAAAAACTGGAACAGCTAAAACAATCTTATACAATAAAAGAACTTCTGGAGGCAACATCATTCCCAACTTCAAGTTGTACTACAAAGCAATAATAATAAAAACTGCATGGTACTGGAAAAGGAACAGAACAGTTGATCAATGGAATCAGATTGAAGACCCAGAAATAAACCCACACATCTATGGACACTTGATTTTTGACAAAGAAGCCTAAATCACACAATGGGGGAAAATATTCAACCAATGGTATGCTGCTCTGCTCTAACTAGGTGTCTTCATGTAGAAAAATGCAAATAGATCCACATTTATCACTCTGCAAAAAACTCAAGTCCAAGTCGATCAAGTTCCTCAACATAAAACCAGATACTCTTCAACCACATCAGAGATCTGAGAAGGATAAATATATCTGAATAGGAAGTGCAGAGCAAACAGCTTTCAAAAGTAACAGACAACTGCCTGGACAGTCCCCAGTTTCTATAACATTGGAGCAACTATCTTCAGCCTTTTGGCCCAATATCTCTGGCAGACATTTGTAGAAGTATTCAATTAAATTATTACTTAGTATTTATATTATCATTTATTGGTTGATGGTGTTAATCCTTAATCCTATAATAAATAAACATACACACATGATAGATTTTAACAAGCCTTAGCTTGGATTGTGCTATCTTAGCCCATCTAAGCTTGCCCTTAATTCTATTCCCCAAATATGACCCCATATACACATACGTCCCCTGAGCTGTTAGTCTCCATGCTAGGCTGATGTTCCAGGCCACATGGAATGAGGTTGTTTTTTCAAACCCATGGCATGTATCCTCCTTCCTGCTCTGGATTCTTCTCTTCTACCCAAGATCCTTTCTGACTGCCCCAGAAGTCTGCAAACCTTTGCCCTGCCTATCTTTCTCTCTGCTCAATCACAGGCCTTAACATTTTACTAAAGCCAATCAGAGACAATGATTAGAAAGCAAGGTAACACAACACTACTTGATGTACAACAAACAGGTCTCTGGGACCAGGTTCGTTAACGTTTAGAACACATAACATCACCCCATCAATTCCCTCCTTTTGTCTAATAAAAAGACAATTTTTAACTCATATAGTACAAACAATAAGAACAAATATGAAACAACCAAGAAAACCGTATATGAGGGAAATAGACCTACAAACTGCAGAGCAGAGGCCCAGGCCCCAGAGCAGAGACCAGAAGCACAGAGCAGAGACAAGAACCCAGAGCAGAGGCCAGCAGCATGGGGCAGAGACGTGGGTCCCAGAGCAGAGGCCAGCCTTGTGGAGCAAGAGGCTGGCACAGAGCCAGTTGCAGAACAGAGGCTGGTGCAGAGCCCACCATGAAAACTGGCACGGAGCCACTCAAATCCCCAACGAGTAGCTCCAAACAACAGACAGGGGTTACTCAGCAGCCTCTGAGCACACAGCTCCCAGACCAGCATTCCAAACAGGAGAACTTCAGGATCACCAAGATTTATCTCCAGCGGAGCAGCTGTCTGAGAGACGCAAGCATATCAGGGCTTACCCAGAAATGTGTTGGATATACACGTGCCTCTATTGGTTATACAATCACATAAAAGATCATTGCACCCAGACAGGGCTGAGGTCTGCTCTTTTTGCACTGATACAGTGTCCCACAGGTCTGATCACTACAGGACCTTGGGAGACAGCTCCAACTGCTTGAAAGAGGTACCTACCAGCTCCATGTGCAGCCAACATTCACATGGTCACTCCAACAATCTGAAGAGGACCAGCAATGCCACTGAAAGGTAAGATCAGAGTGGGCTGAAAGGCAAGTGGTCAAGTTACACAGCTGAGGAACTCCACTGAGTCCAAGCCCAGCAGACAGGTTGTGATGTTCATATCTGACCCACTGCACCTTGCCCCTTCTCAGCAGGATACCCTGTCTTTAGCATCTACAGCTCCTGTGTGGGAGCAATGAGTTCTTAGCCTTTGTGCACTGCCTGTGTGATACAGACTATAAGGGCTTACTGCTTAGGACCGAGAGGCACAGAGGTGCACTGGGGAACACCTAGAAGAAGCCGCCTGGGGACACAACCACAGAACTGATCCTCAGATCAGACACACAAGTGGCAGGAGATGTGCGGCTCTAGCCTACAATCCACAGTCCTCCAAGGCCCATGGACATCACTAAGAAGACCTGTTAAATTCGTGGACCCTGCAGGCCAGAGTAACTCATCCCATCCAATCCCTGACCAGAGTCCCCAATTGGGACACAACAGGAAGGGGTGAACTTCGGGGGATCCACCGAGAGCCAGCCCCATCTCAAGACCCCACCTAGCTTGTGTAAGCTACAGACCACCAAGATTATACAAACTCTACACCAAAGCTCCCGCCTTGGCACCAATTCAAGAACATCAGGAACAAGCAGCTTAGGGCAACCAGATGGCTAAAGGTCACAAAAGAACAAAACTGACAAATATTAGGGAAATATGACTCCAACAAAATTCAGCAAGGTTAACACAGCAAGCCCTGAATGTCCCACCACAGCTGAAACACATGAAAATTATGACAAATCTATACTTAGGAAAATGATGGAGTCCTTACAAGAAAAAAAAATCAAATCCCTGAAAGAATTTAAAGAATCCTCAATTTTATAAAGGAAAGCAGTGGAAAATACCATTGAAGACCTCCAAGCCAACATAGCCCAACTTGAATGGAAAGGAAAAAAGGGAATGAAAGATTTGCAGACAAAGACAAGTAAATTGGAGCAGGAAATGTGTAAAACGAACAAAATTACTCAAGACATGAAATTAGAAGTGGAAGCAATAAAGAAAACACAAGCAGAGACAATCCCAGAGGTGGAAAGTCATGGGAAGAGAACAGGAACTACAGACATGAGTATCAAAAATAGTATACTAGAGATGGAAGACAGAATCACAGGTGTGGAAGATTCGATAGAAGAAAACAGAACAACAACCAAAGAAAATGAGAAATCTAAAAACATTCTCCCCTATAACATCCAAGAAATCAAGGACTCAATGAAAAGATGGAAACTAAGAATTATAGGCATGGAGGAAGGAAGAGACTCCCAACTCCAAGGTCCAGGAAACATCTTCAACAAAATCATGGAAGAAAACTTCCCAAACCAAAATAAAGAGGTCCTGGTAAAATTCCAAGAGGCATACAGAACACCAAACAGATTGGACCAGAAAAGAAACTACTCTTGCCACATAATAATTGAAACTCCAAATATACAGAACAAAGAAAGAATATTAAAAGCTGTAAGAGAAAAAGGTCAAATAACAAATAATGGAGGCCCCATCAGAATTACACCTGACTTCTCCTCAGACACTTTAAAAGCCAGAAGGGGTGGACAGACATCCTACAAACCCTAAGAGACTATAGGTGCCTGGCCAGACTATTATACCCAGCAAAACTCTCTATAAACATAGACAGAGAAAATGAGATAGTCCATGACAAAACCAAATTTAAACAGTGTCTATCAACAAATACAGCACTACAAAAGATCCTAGAATGAAAATTCAAACCCAGAAAAGGTAATGATACCCAAGAAAACAGAGGAAGCAAAAAACTCCACTGCAGCTAAACCAAAAGAAACACACACACAACCACCACCTACATCAAAATAACAAGAAGTAACAACCTTTGGTCATTAATATCCATCGACATCATTGGACTCAACTCCTCAATAAAAAGACACAGACTTACAGAATGGATCTGTAAACAAGAACCATCATTTTTCTGCATAAAAGAAAAGCATCTCACTAACAAACATAGATCTACCTCAGAGTAAAGGCCTGGGAAAAGGTTTTCCAAGCAAATGGCCCCAGGAAGCAAGCTGGAATAGCCATCCTAATATCAAATAAAACATACTTTAAACTGAAGTTAATCAAAAAAAGATAGGGAAGGGCACTACATACTCATTAAAGGAAAATTCATCAAGATGACATAACAATTCTGAATATCTATCCCCCAAATGCAAGGGAACCCACATCTGTAAAAGAAACTCTTCTGAAGCTTAAGCCCCACCCACAACAATAAACAGGTCATGGAACCAAACCAAACAACGAAATTATGAATCTAACAGAGGTCATGAACCAAATGGATCTAACAGTTATCTATAGAATGTTTCACACAAACACAAAATAATACACCTTCTTTTCAGCACCACATGGAACATTCTCCAAAATTAACCATATAGTTGGACACAAAGCAAGCCTCAACAGACACAAGAAAATTGAAATAACCCATGGTATCTTATCAGACCACTGTGGAATAAAGCTGGACTTCAAAAACAACAGAAATAACAGAAAGCCTGAACACTCATGGAAAATGAACAACTCTCTACTGAATGACTACTGGGCCAGGGAAGAAATAAAGAAGGAAATCAAAGACTTCTTAAAATCCAACGAAAATGAAGACATACATACCCAAACCTATGGGACACAATGAAAGCAGTGCTACAAAGTACTAAGTGCCTTCAAAAAGAAAATAGTGACAGCTCATATTAGCAAATTAACATCAGAACTGGAAAAAAAAAAAAGAGGCAAACACTCCCAAGAGGAGCATAAGGCAGGAAACCATCAAACTTAGAGCTGAAATTAACAACTTACAAACAAAAAGAACAATACGAAGAATCAACAAAAACAAGAGTTGGTTCTTTGAGAAAATCAACAAAATAGACGCATCCTTAGCCAAATTAACTGAAAGGCAGAAGGAAAAAAATCTAAATCAACAAAATCAGAAATGAAAAGGGAGAAATAACAGCAGGCATTGAGGAAATCCAGAGAATCTTTAGGTCCTACTTGAAAAATCTGTATTCCACCAAATTTGAAAACCTAAACAAAATGGACAAGTTTCTTCATACATTCCCACTACCAAGTTAAATCAAGATCAGGCTAACAAATTAAACAGCCCTATAATGCCTAAGGAAATAGAAACAGTCATTAAAAGTCTCCCAACCAAAAAAAGCCCAGGGCCACATGGATTCAGCACAGAATTTTACAAGACATTCAAAGAAGAGCTGATACCAATACTCTCCAAACTCTTCCACAAAATAGAATCAGAAGGAACACTGCTGAACTCATTCTATGGGGCCACTGTCACCCTGATTCCTAAACCACACAAAGACCCAACAAAGAAAGAGAACTTCAGACCAATTTCTGTCATGAATATAGACACAAAAATATTTAATAAAATACTAGGAAGCCGAATCCAAGAGCACATCAAAAGAATCATACATCATGATCACGTAGGCTTCATCCCAGGAATGCAGGGATGGTTCAACATATGAAAATCCATCAAAGTAATGCACCATATAAACAAGCTGAAAGAAAAAAAACACATAATCATGTCACTAGATGCTGAAAAAGCATTTGACAAAATCCAACACCCCTTCATGCTAAAAGTCCTGGAGAGAACAAGCATACAAGAATCATACCTAAAAATAATAAAAGAGATGAACAGCAAGCCAGTAGCCAATGTCAAATTAAATAAGGAGACACTTAAAGCATTTCCTCTAAACTCAGGGACAAGACAAGGATGCCCACTTTCGCCATATCTCTTCCACATAGTACTTGAAGTTCTTGCTAGAGCAGTAAGAAAACTAAAGGAGATCAAATGGATACAAATTGGAAATGAAGAAGTCAAATTATCCCTATTTGCAGAAGATCTGATAGTATTAGTGGCCCCAAAAATTCTACCAGAGAATGCCTACAACTGATAAACACCATCAGCAAGGTGTCAGGATACAAAATTAATGCAAAAAAAAAAATCAGAAGCCCTTCTTTATACAAAAGATAAAGAGCTGAGAAATAAATTAGGGAAACAACACCCTTCACAATAGCCACAAACATTATAAAATACCTAAGAGTAACTCCAACCAAGCAAGTGAAAGACCTGTATGACAAGAACTTCAAGTCCTTAAGGAAAGAAATTAACGAGGACATCAAAAGTTGGAAAGATCTTCCATGCTCATGGATAGGTAGAATCAACATAATAAAAATGGCCACCCTGCCAAAAGTAATATACAGATTTAATGCAATTCCTATCAATATAGCAACACAATTATTTACTGATCTGGAAGAAACAATTCTCAACTTCATATGGAATAACAAAAAAAAAACTGAGAATAACTAGATCAATCCTGTATAATTAAAAAAAAAAATCTACAGGTATCACCATCCCAGATTTCAAGCTATACTACAGAGCAATAGTAATAAAAACAGCATGGTACTGGTACAGAAACAGAGCAGTTGATCAATGGAATCAAACTGAAGACACAGAAATGAACCCACACACCTATGGTCACTTAATTTTTGAAAAAGAAGCCAAAACCATACAATGGAAAAAGGATAGCATCTTCAACAAATGGTGCTTGTCTAACTGGATGTCGACATATAAAAGAATGAAATTAGACCCATACTTGTCGCGTCCCCCTCGACCAGCAAGGATGACGCAACTCACAAAAGCTCTTCTCCAGCAGTTTATTCAGGTCCCTTGAAAACAGTCTTCCGAATGCCCGGGCAGACCCAACCCACAGGCTAAATACTAAATGAAGAGCCAATCAAGTAAGGCCACGTGGTGCTATCTAAGAGGCCCATGTATGCGGAAGCAAGCCAGATCAGCGGTCTTAGCCAAATATGGACATGTTTACCACCGAGAGCACTCACCGTTGGGCTGGTGGAAGGCGGAGACCAGCGCCATCTTTAAGGCGTGGTACGTCGAAGCTCTCTACAGTTCCTCCTTTTTTATTTTTTCTAAAGTTGGTAGAAGTCCCTGGAAAGGCTTCGTAATCCCTCTATCTGGGGATCTCACGGTGGGCCTGAGCCTGTAGGACGGTGGTGCTCAAACTCTTACCCGTCTCTGGGTCAGCCTCCCCACTCGGGACTGCCCTGTCTTAGGTGGCCGAGACTTACCCGTCAACTCCGTCACTGACTTGCCAGACCCTAATATCCGTGGAACGAATACCTCAGTGGGCAGGGACTATGCTCAGTGAAGATTTACTTCATGGCAGCGAGCCATGCCTGAGGGGACTGGCCCGCCTCAATGGCGACAAGGGCTTGTATAATCATGGCTGCATTACGCTTTTGTGTGGCTCTCATTTTGTAGATGCACCATAGGCAAACCAGACAGGCTAGTATCATCAGTATCGCCAAAGAGCCTACGCCCGCCCACTCCTTAAGATGATCCATAGCCGTCTGTATCCAGGAAGTCAAGCCAGTAGCCAGGCTCAGATCCACCCGAGTGGAGTTGATGTGGACAATTGTTGCTCTCAGCTCTCTCATCAAATTTTCAAACTCAGCCGACCAATCCTGTAAGAGGAACTTTGACAATTGTCTAGACAAATTAGCAGCCTTTGTAAAATTTTGATACTGCACGGAAGTAACACACAAACCTTGCATTTTCCACTCATACCCCAATTGTGCTAGTTGTCAAAGAGAATCAATCTGTTCTTCTATTAAATCTATGCATTGATTAACTATCATAAGACCTCCTTTGAGATGAGAATTCATAGAGGTCTGAGTATCCAATGCCTGTGCCACAGTGGCTGAGATGTTATTCAGGGCATTGGCAGTCTGTATAGAACTAGACAAGGCAATAGCTGAGGCAGTAGCTCCCACAGCAGCAATAGTGATAGCAGTAACAATAGCTGCAGTGATGCCAAAATCTCTTTTAAACTTGAATAGCATCATGGTATTAGGAGCCTCTACAGGAACTGGTACATATCGAGGCATTCTAGTCACCACAGCCACAGGAAAGACTGTGGCATTCCAACATAGGGCATAAAAACATGTGCCCGGAGTGCATACTAACTTTTCTTCACCCAAGGATGCACTCCCATAACTTACAATCCACAGAAAAGGAGGCCAGAGACGTACTGGCGAAGCTAAAAAGGTCTTGTTGCGGTAAGAATGAAACAAAGAATTCCAAGTACCAGAGCCACTACCGCTAGAGAAATCCAGATTGGTAGCGGACCCTAGGGAAAAATTACATCTTTGATAAATTCCTCCCCCTAGCATAATGACAGGTCCCAAGTCCATGCAACTTCCATTTACTCCACACAAAAGCCACAAATCAAAAGGATTGGTGGCAGTCTGCTGAGGATCCCTAGTAGATATATCAAGCATTCCTGTACAAGACTTATTCACTATATTACTAATCATGGGGCTAAAGGAAAAATAATCTTGCTGAACCCAAACTGCTCTGCGCTCCTGACCTCCAGTCCAGGGAAAAGGTCCTTCCTCTCCTGTGGATCCTCTACAAAAAGGTGCCCAGCGTGGCTGTCTGTGGGGGGTCCCGGTCAGAGACTCGTGTGGGCCACCATCCTTCAAGGCAAGAACCATTGCCTGAAAACAAACCACCACTCCTACCCCCAAACCTCAGTTGTGGTAAAAAATCTGCTGACTGCTGAGACAATTTAATGCATTTTGTATCATCTGACCTATTGAAGCTCATTAAAAAGCACAGACTACCCTTCAAGCTGACGTTTCTATTACCCTCTATAGGGCTTCTCTGATCATCAAAGGGAAGGTAGGGTAAGCCTAGGCTTCTATTATTGCTAAATAAGCGTGGAAACACAGTTGCATTATGTCTGACCGGCATCGGCTTTGGGAATATCGACAGGATCCCCCATCTCGGCTCGGTCATTCCTGACATACTCACTGCTACTATCACCAGGATCCTTAGGAAGGTCTTCATGATGAATCTTCCTCACAAGGCGTTCAGGCACCCACACTGGATCTTGCTGATCCTGAGGAAAAACACAAACAGACCCTCTCGCCCATGTTAGCACGGGGTCAGGCCCCCGCCAAGAGCCTGTCAGAATGTCCTTCCACTTCATCATGCTTTTAGGTGAACCATGGGAATCCTGATGTCTGTCCGCTGCTGAGCGGCCTTGAGCATCCAAATTGAAAAAATTTAAAGTAAATAAGGCTAAAGATATTCTCTCCTTGGGGGTACGGCCTTGGCCTATTCCCCCTTTCTGTTTTTGCAAGCATTCTTTCAAGGTGCGATGAGCACGCTCCACAATTCCTTGTCCTTGAGGATTGTATGGTAATCCGTGATTAAGCTGTACCTCCATCTGGTTGCAGAAGGAGACAAAGGACTGAGCTGTATAGGCTGGTCCATTGTCCGTTTTCAGCTGCTGTGGTTTTCCCGATGCAGCCCAGGCTTCTAAGCAATGTCCTATGACATTGCGAGCCTTTTCTCCACTCATAGGTGTAGCATGTATGATACCTGAGCAGGTATCCACAGATACATGAATATATTTTAAGGTTCCAAATTCTGAAATGTGGATAACGTCCATTTGCCAGATTTTGAGTGGCATCAACCCTCTAGGGTTCACTCCCACACTGGGAGGATGATGATGAATCACACACTGAGGACAGTCCAAAACTACTTGTCTAGCATCTGCTCTAGACAAATGGAATTTCTGCTGTAGAGTTTTTGCATTTACATGAAATAATTGGTGAAACTGTCTGGCTTGGTCCCGGAATGAGCTCCAAAAAATGCATTCCATCCTGGTCCATTGATCAACTTTATCATTACCCTCACTTAATGGTCCAGGTAATCCTGTATGTACTCTGATATGTTGAATATAAAAACACCTTTTTCTCTGCCAGATTAAAACTTGTAACTCTTGTAATAAGGCACATACAGTACTACTATTCTTAATAGGACCTGCTAATTCTAATACTTTCACTGCGTTGACCACATAGACTGAATCTGAAATCAAATTGAATGCAAATTGACATCTTTTAAACACCTCAATTACTATTTTCAACTCTACTATTTGGGGGGAGCCCGGTTGAAATTGACATAACACGGGCTCTTGTCTTTCTATCAAATAGGCTCCACAGCCTGTCTTTGAACCATCAGTAAACACATTTGGTGACCCTTGAAGTGGTACTGCTGAAGTAACCTTAGGGAATATCACTGGGTGCTCCTTAAAAAATGATAGCAATGGATGTTTAAGATAATGGTTATCAATCACTCCTTCAAAGCTACATTGCAATATTGCCCAGTCATCTACAGTGCCACACAAAATCTTAATTTGATAACTGGAATAGGGCACTATTATACTGGCAGGAGCAACTCCAAAAGACTGCAAGCATTGTTGGATACCATTCAAGGCTAAAGCAGCAAGTGCAGTGGGATAATGTTCTATGGATTTTTTCGGAGAAATCTTTGAATAGGTCCATAATAATGGTCCGTCCTGCCATAACAATCCTGTAGGTTGACCATAGGTGGCAAATATGCACAATGCAATGGGCTGTCCTTCCTGCCATCTCTTTAGGAAGGCACTCTGTAACCTTTCTTCCACTTTACATAAAGCTTTTCTTGCTTCTTCTGTTAATTGCCTGGGAGAATTAAGTGCTGAGTCACCTTTCAAAATATCATATAGGGGTCTTATTTCATAATTTGGTAGCTTTAAATAGCCTCTTATCCAATTGATATCTCCTAACAACCTTTGAAAATCATTTAAAGTCTTTAAATTATCTTTTCTTATCTCAATCTTTTGAGGTATTATCTTTTCAGGTCCAACCTTCGCTCCTAAATAATCAACCACATTTTCCTTTTGAACCTTATCAGGAGCAATAAACAACCTTTTCTTTTTTAATAATTTAACTAATTCTTCATAGGCCCGATCTAACATTTGTTCACTCTTAGATGCCAGTAAGATATCATCCATATAATGAACACATCTCAAATCTGGAAAATTCTTTCTCAAGGGAGCAATGGCTTCCCCCACATAGAGTTGGCACATAGTGGGGCTGTTTGCCATTCCCTGGGGTAATACTACCCATTCAAACCTCTGATCAGGTTCTTCATGGTTACAGGATGGAACAGTAAATGCAAATCTCTCACTATCTTTGGCACACAAAGGGATGGAGAAAAAACAATCTCTTATATCTATAACTATAATGGGCCATGAGGCTGGCAAAGATGATAAAAGCGGCAAGCCGCGTTGCACTGGGCCCATGATCTGCATTTGTTGATTTATGGCATGCAGGTCATGCAATAATCTCCATTTTCCAGATTTCTTTCTAATGACAAAGATAGGTGTATTCCAGGGAGATACAGATGGTTTTATATGCTTTAAAGACATCTGTTCATCCACCAAATATTTGGGTGCATTCAATTTTACAGAGGAAAGTGGCGACTGAGGAACCCATACTGGATCCTCCGTCTTCCAAGTTATGGGAATGCCCTCCTCAGTGGCCCCTAGGAAAAACCCAGGCCCTGTCTCTTTTGTCTTTGCTGCATAGATATGGGACTCTTTCATCCCTGCAAATATTTTCCTATTCCAAAGCCTGGAGCATATTCCATATCTTGCATCATACGTTGGGCTGAATCAGAATAGTCATTACTCAATTTAAATCCCATATCCTTTAAAAGGTCTCTTCCCCAAAGGGAGATAGGGAGCTCAAGTACATATAGCTGCATTTCTCCTGAGTGGTTCTCTTGGTCCTGCCACTTTAATAACCTTGCACTCATATCTGGAGTCTTAGCATAACCCAGGCCTTGAAGTGTTTGAGAAGAGGCTTGTACGGGCCAACCTGAAGGCCAGTCTTTCTTTGCTATGATACTCCTATCAGCCCCATTATCCAAAAGGCCCAGGATCTTTTTACCATCAACTTTTAACTCCAAGACAGGGTGTTGGTCCAAATCCAGGGAGAGAAAAGTCAAATCCGTGCCCGTGGACCCAAAACCATCTTTTCCTCTCTCTCTATCCTTTGCTGCATAGCGGTCATGTAAGCTCGGCAACATGATCAATTGAGCAATTCTATCTCCAGGAGAGATAGCCGTTATACCACGGGGGGAGGCTACCATGATCTTAACCACTCCTGTATAATCTGGATCTATAACTCCAGGATGGACAATAAGTCCTCTCAAGGCTGATGATGACCTCTCCAACAACAAACCAACTGTACCAGGTTCAAGGGGTCCTTTAAAATCTGTTTCAATTAGCTGGACCCCCATTTGGGGCATTAATACGAGTCTGGTGGTGGAGCAGAGGTCCAATCCTGCTGAGCCTGCAGTGGCTCTCCACGGTTTCTCGGATGGCGGAGGGTTGGCCATCTCTCTTGATTCTGTTCTTTGTCCTGATTCTCTACTGCCCCATATATTTGTGGGCCCTGAGGTCGTGGGCCCCGCTGTCCATTTTTTGGACAAGCGCCACCATAACCTTGAGTTAAAGGCTGGCCATGGATGTCTATCACTGAACGGCATTCATTAGCCCAATGGTTCCCTTTTTTACATTTTGGGCATAACCCCGGCCACCTGGGGTGTTGTACACTTCCTGTACTTTCTGTACTCCTTCCCCTGGGGCACTGTCTTTTAAAGTGTCCCATCTTGCCACACTTAAAACAAACTCCTGAACTTCCTCCACCTTTTCTGGCCAACTGTATTACTGCGGCAGCAAGACCAGCATTAGTTAACGGCCCTCCAAGTTCTCTACACACTTTCATCCAGGCTTCTAGGCCTTTGTTCTTATAAGGGGTGATAGCGGCTCTACATTCTTTGGTACATTGCTCATAGACCAACTGTTTTATTAGTGGCAAAGCAGCATCCGGGTCACCAAAAATCTTCCCTGCTGCTTCCACCATTTGTGCTACAAAATCTGAAAAGGGCTCCATGGGGCCCTGTAGAATCTTAGTTAAGTTCCCACTCACCTCCCCTTTATTAGGAAGAGATCTCCAAGCCTTGATAGCTATCTTGTTTATTTGCTCATAAATCTGAATAGGATATCCTATCTGCTGGTTGGCAAATCTCCCCTGCCCAAGAAGCATATCTCTACCCCAGGCTGGATTTCCATCTCTCTGATTATTGGCTGCTTGCTCAGTGGCATACTCAATCAAGAAAGCTTTCCAGTCTAAGTATTGCCCTGGACTTAAGCAGGCACGGACCAGGCCACTCCAATCACTCGGAGTCATACAATGTCTGCTTAATGCTTCCACTTGAGCCATTGTAAAAGAAGCGGTAGTACCATAGGTACAAACCGACTCTGCAAGAGATTTTACCACCTTAAAATCAAGCGGTTCCTCATACCTGTTCTCTTGTGGGTCTTGGTATACTGGATAGGCAAACTGTAATTCTGTTCTTACTTGTGTCCACATCCCCGGGCAGAAAGATCTCCCTACTTTCAGGGGCTGAACTGGCTGATCTATCTGAGTGGCTTCTGGATATGGGGGAGGAGTTGAAGGCGCCATGGCAACAGCTTTGTTTACACCAGCTGCGGCCAGCGTGGCTGAAGGCACTGTAGCAACAACTCCACCCACTCCGACTGCCGCTGACGTGTCAGGCGCTATGGCAATGGCTCCACCCACACTGACTGCCGCCGACATGTCCTTTTCTTTTACCCTTTTCTTTTCCTTTTTTCTAATAACAGTCCTCTCCAACTGTTCTAGTAGAGCGTGTAGCTCTCCTTCAGAATCCGTGCTCTCTGAGTCCTCAAAATCTCTAAAATCTCTAAAATCTGTAAGATAGGGATAGAGAGGAACTTTCTTTTTGCCTCCCTTTTCACTGTCTGCCTGCTCAAATCTTTCGCCTTTGTTACTTTCCTTTTCACTGTCTACTTGCTCAGATCTTTCCCCTTGCAGCAGTTCCAAGGCTGATTCTCCCTCTTTGATTGCATTACAACACCTCTGATCTTCTAAACAACTCCTCACCATTTTCCAAATCGGTTTTACTCCATGCTTCAGAGTCCCTTGCTCCCAAGCAAAATCCAAGTCCCTACCTAATGTGTCCCAGCAGGATACCGTAAGATTCCCGGACACCGCAAACCGCAGAGCCACGGAATCACATTCATTCAAAAATCTTTCTAGGGTAGACTTCTTAATCTTCAAATTCCTAGCTAAAAGTAGCTCCTGAAGAGCCAGAAAAATTGGGTGTGACTCAGACAATCCCATGTTTAAAAATTTACTTTCGGTTCGCAGCTTCCCCGCGAAACTGTACCTTTTGTTCGCTATCTCCGCGAAACTTTACCGTATGTTCACTATCTCTGCGAAACTTTACCATATGTTCGCTATCTCCGCGAAAATTTACCTTGTGTTCGCTATCTCCGTGAAACTTTATTGTCCTAATTTATCCCAGGAACTTACCAGCACGCTGCCCCTGACTGCAGGAGTTCTGAGTCTTTTTTGGGTCCCCGTACGGGCCACCACTTGTCGCGTCCCCCTCGACCAGCAAGGATGACGCAACTCACAAAAGCTCTTCTCCAGCAGTTTATTCAGGTCCCTTGAAAATAGTCTTCCGAATGCCCGGGCAGACCCAACCCACTGGCTAAATACTAAATGAACAGCCAATCAAGTAAAGCCACGTGGTGCTATCTAAGAGGCCCACGTATGCGGAAGCAAGCCAGATCAGCGGTCTTAGCCAAATATGGACTTGTTTACCACCGAGAGTGCTCACCGTCGGGCTGGTCGAAGGCGGAGACCAGCGCCATATTTAAGGCGCGGTATGTCGCAGCTCTCTACACATACTTATCACCTTGCACAAAACTTAAGTCCAAATGGATCAAAGACCTTAACATAAAACCTGACTCACTAAATCTAATAAAAGAGAAAGTGGGAAAAAGCCTCAAACTCATTGGCACAGGTGACAACTTCCTGAATAGAAAATCAATAGCTCAGGCTCTAAGACAACAATCAGCAAATGGGACCTCATGAAACTGACAAGCTTCCATATGGCAAAAGACACTCACTGTCCCCCCCCCCCCAGGTCTGTTGTGTGGTTTGTGGAAAGACGCTGTTTGGACTTTATTTTCTCAATAGAAGCACCATTCCCAATAAATTTTAGCTTCCCCTTTTAAAAAAAAAAAAAAAGACACTCACTGTCATTAGAACAAAAGGGCAACTTACAGATTGGGAAAAGATCTTTACCAACCCCACTCCCAACAAAGGGCTAATATTCATAATTTATAAAGAACTCAAGAAATTAAACACAAAGAAACCAAATAATCCAATAAAAAAATGGAAACAGCTAAACTGATAATTCACAAAGGAGGAACCTCTAATGGCAGAGAGACACTTGAAGAAATGCTCAACATCCTTAATCATGAGAGAAATGCAAATCAAGATGAGTCTGAGATTCCATCTCACACCTGTCAGAATAGCTAAGATAAAAAACTCAAATGACAGCACATGCTGGTGAGGCTGTGGAGAAAGGGGAACACTCCTCCATTGCTGGTGGGAGTTCAAACTTGTACAACCACTATGGAAATCACTCTGAAGATATCTTAGAAAACTTGAAATAGCCCTACCTCAAGACCCAGTCATACCACTTCTGGGTATACACCCACACGATTCCTCACCAAACCACAAGGACATATCCTCATCTATGTTCATTGCAGCCTTATTTGTAATAGCTATAAACTATGAACAACCCACATGTCCCTCAACAGATAAATGGATAAAAAAAATTGTGGTACATTTACACAGTGGAATACTACTCAGCTATCAAATACAAGGAAATCATGCACTTTACAGCCAAATTGATGGAACTAGAAAAGTTCATCATGAGTGAGCTAACCCAGATGCAGGAAGATGCACACGGCCTCTACTCACTTATAATTGGATTTTAGCCATATAGTCCAAGATAACTATCCTACAACCAACACACCAAAAGGATCAGGAACATAGATTTTGTTACCTATTAATGGGACAATTTGCCCTAGGGGTGCTGCCACATAGACCCTCAGTGCAAGAGGAAGCTCTGAGCTCTCATATGACTGCTGAACTGAGAGGGGCTGATATGTAGGGACACTCCATATCAGAGGAGTGGGATAGGTGGGAGATGGAGGAGAGAGTGGGAGGGTGGAACAGCAAGGGGTAGAAAGAGGGTATTATGATGGAGATGTAACTTGAAGTAACAAATAAACATTTAAAAAGAAATGGTTAACATATGTATGAATAGATTAAGTGTCAAAATAACAGTGCTACATGGAAAAAAGTCAGATTATAATAAAAATGTAAACTAACACATAGTAATATAAGAAAATTTTATAGTGAAGCACAAAGAAATTTGAGGAATGATGGGTATGTTTGCTAACGTTTTATGGTGGTATTTTTATGGGCGTATTCTTATAAGTGGATATTAACCATATAGCACAGGACAAGCATCCTACAACCTACAGACCCAAAGAGACAGGAACTTAACATAACTATCCAATAAAAAACTCCACCCAGAAGCAAGTCATGGACCCTGTTGCCTTTAGTGGAACACCTTACGATAGATGGGCTGCCATATCAAGTCCCAGTTCAAGAGGAAGCTCTTAGCCCTAATGTGACTGATGAACTGAGGGGTTTTGATATGTGGGGGCTCCCCTCATCAGAGGAAGAGAGGATGTAGATCAGAAAGAAGGAGGGATGGAGGGATCAGAAGCCTAGGAGGGAGGGGACTTTGATCGAGATGTAATGAATATAATAATAATAATAATAATAATAATAATAATAATAATAATAATATAAGAAGAAGAAGAAGAAAACCATGTATAAAAGTTACACATATGATGTTTAACCTAACCTAAGTCAATCTTGAAGAAGAAGAAGAAGAAGAAGAAGAAGAAGAAGAAGAAGAAGAAGAAGAAGAAGAAAAATCATCTATCTATCTTGGTCTGTTTAAAGTTCTGAACCTAAATATTTTCTATCATATCCAACATTTATTTAGATTTGAAAATATCCTTTTAAATCCTAAACAACTCAAGTTCAATTGAAATTTGTTATCTATTATGTCTTTAACCCCATCAAAGATATAAGAAAGGATTAAGTTA
The DNA here is from genome assembly GCA_907164525.1 of Lophiomys imhausi. Taxonomy (NCBI): domain Eukaryota; kingdom Metazoa; phylum Chordata; class Mammalia; order Rodentia; family Muridae; genus Lophiomys; species Lophiomys imhausi. Next base: position 948,974 of record CAJQZJ010000153.1, on the reverse strand, counting down.
TTATTGAGTAAGAAGTACAGAAGAGCAGCTTCCAAAAATAAAAATGACAGTTTGCTGCCTGGACAGTCCCAAATACCTCTCGATACCACTGGAGCATCATCTTCAGCCTTCTGGCCAAGCATATCTCACAGACTAAATATGCAGCAGGAAATAATAAGGATTTTCCCATTCTGTCTTTGCAAAATCAAGCCATGGACTTACCTGGATTTAAGCTTTGGTCCATCTTTGGACTCTATATAGTCTGTTGAGAGAGCAGGGGTGTTTCTACCCAGTACTAATTATCTCCTGATGGAGATGTTTTGATGCTCATATTCTCCTTCCAAATCAAATGGGAGCTGTCAAGAGCTGACTGTCTCAACTGAAAGAATTCTCTTTTTTTACATTTATTTATTAATTCAAGTTATGTCTCTATCACAGCTCCCTCCCTTCACCCCTCCCAGTCTTACCCTCCTACCCTCTACTCCCTCTTCTACCTATCCTATTCCGCTGGTGAGGGGTGTCCCTACATATCAGTCCCCCTCAGTTCACCAGTCACATGAGGGCTAAGAGCTTCCTCTTGCACTGGGATCTAATAAGGCAGTTGCACTGGGTAAAGCATCCCACTAACAGGTAACAAAATACATGTTCTTGTTCCTTTTGGTCTGTTGATTGTAGGGTAGTTATCCTGTACTATATGGCTAAAATCCAGTTATAAGTGAATACATGTCATGTGCATCTTTCTGAATCTGGGTAGCTCACTCAGGATGAGCTTTTCTAGTTTCATCCATTTGGTTGTAAAATGCAGGTTTTCCTTGTTTTTGATAGTTGAGTAGTATTCCATTATGTAAATGTACCACAGTTTTTTTATCCATTCTTCAGTTGAAGGACACCTGAGTTGTTTCCAGTGTCTAGCTGTTACAAATAAAGCTGCTATGAACACAATGGAGATGTCCTTGTGGTTTGGTGAAGAATCTTTTGGATGTATGCCCAGGAATGATATGACTAGGTCTTGAGGAAGAGCTATTCCAGTTTTCTAAGATATCACCAGAGTGATTTCCATAGTGGTTGTACAAGTTTGAACTCCCACCAGCAATGGAGGAGTGTTTCCCTTTCGCCACAACCTTGACAGCATGTGCTGTCATTTGAGATTTTGATCTTAACCCTTCTAACAGGTGTGAGATTGGTTCTCAGAGTCATCTTGAGTTGTATCTCTCTGATGATTAAGGATGTTTGCAGAAAGAATTAATTAAATTATCACTTGTATTTATATTATATTTAATTGGTCAGTGGTGTTAACCCTTAACCCACCATTATATGTAAACACACAGAAACCACATAGATTTTAACAAGCTTTAGCCTGAATTGAACAATATTGGCCCATCTAAGCTAGCCCTAAATTCTACTCCCCCAAATATGACCCTATATATACATATGTCCCCTGAGCTGTTATTCCCCATTCTATATTCATGTCCCAAACCACATGGAATGACACTCTTTTCACTCTTTTCTCTAACCCATGGCATGTGTCCTCTTTCCTGTTCTTTGTTTCACTTGTTGTCTTGTAGGTTTCTTTTACCCAAGATGTTCTCTGTCTCAGAAGCCTGAGCATCTTAGTCCCACCTACCTCTGTCTTTTTCCAATCTCAGGCTTCAGCATTTATTTAACCAATCAAAGAAAGTAACAGACAGCAAGCAGGACTCTAGGACCAATTAGTCAACATTTAAAATGCATTACACCACCCCATCAGATGTTGAGCATTTCTTCAAGTGTCTCTTGACTATTAGAGATTCCTCTTTTGTGAATTCTCAGTTTAGCTCTGTTCCCCATTTTTTGATTGAATTATTTGGTTTCAAAGAATTCTTAAAATATTTTTAAAAACATCTTTAAATGCCATTTTCTGTACACCTATGAGGGTTTTGAAGACATCTATATATTTAATTATAAATCTATCTATCCATATGTCTGAACAGGCAAACTGTATATTATTAACCATTTGCTATCTTTTTAGTTGCCACATAGATATGTATTGGACATGGGGAATGTATGTTATATTTCATAATTCTCATAATTGTTTCCTAGTTGTTCTTATTGTTTTGTATTGTATTTATTGTTGTAAGAAAAGACCCTTTTATTGGACTTAAAGGGGAAGATGTGAGGGGAAAAAAGACACACGTTAAATAAAAAATAAAGAAAAGAAAAAAATCCACAAAAAACTGATACTCTAAATTATTGGAAGAGAAAATGGTACCATGTGTCTTTCCTGCATCTCTTCTCTTCCTATCATCCTGGGTGAATCTCACATACTTGGCACTCTCCCAGAATCCTCTCTAACTATACCAGGCATCCCACCTCCTAACTAACTTTTTATAGGCCATAGATCTTTTATTGACAGCAGCTACATCCATATAATATATAAGAGACTCTTTCCACATTTCTTCCTAAGCTGTATGTTACTTTTCATAGTTAATATATTTAGAGAACAAAAATATCAAACACAAGAAGATGGATTGTATATGACATCATCATGCTGGATGATGCTGAGAAACATCCCAACCTCCTATTGTATCTAGCGTTAGATTGTTTCAGTTCCTATTCCTTCAAAAGATGCTTCCAGGAAAGTTTCCAACTCTTCCAGACAGGACTTTATTCAAGCCTACATTTTCAACATTTAGAAGACGGGAAAACAACTCTTAAATTATTATCAGTATTTATATTATTTAGTTAATTGGCTGGTGGTGTTCATCCTTAACCCACCATTATAGGTAAACACACACACAGGGACCTGATGGATTTTAACAAGCTTTAGCTTGGGTTGCGCAATCTTGGCCCATCTGTTCTAACATTCTACTCCCCAAATAAAACTCCATATATACATATGGATGGGCCTTTCTTCACACTATGCTGATATTTCAGGCCACATGGCATGATCTTCTTCCATGTAGCCCATCATGTATATCTTTCTTCCTCCTTCTGGTTTCTTCTTCTTCTCATGATCCTCTCTGTTCCTCCAGAGCCTACCATCTTTCTCCCTGCCTATTTCTTTCTCTGTCCAATCACAGGCCTCAGCATTTTATTAAAGCCAATCAGAGACAACAGTTAGCTAACAAAGTAACAGACAACAAACTGGCCTCTGGGAGCAATTGATTAACATTTAGAATATGTAACAGATCACTACACCAGACAACAAATGTTGTTTATTGCAATAAAAAATATTTAATGTAAGTTATTAACTTGCTTAACCATTTTCCCATTTTTATTGGGCCCCCACATAGGTTTCCTACAACCCAAAAATCAGCAGGAAGCAATCTCAAAGAAGAACTATGTCCCATTCCCTTGGGTTGGGTAGATAGATTTTGGTTGATCTAGGGATGTCTGTTGTCATAAAAGAATTGGATACAGTATTGTATCTATGCAGTTCATTTAAAAATACAAGGTTTACTTTCAGTACTTTTATAAACTGTTATTACAATCTTTTTGGATGTGAAATAATACAAGTTTGTGGTTAGCCAATCAAACTCATGGTCATATCAGATACTAGTCTAATTTATTACCAAAATATGCTTCCTAAGATAGATTGATAGAGAGATGATAGATAGATAGATAGATAGATAGATAGATAGATAGATAGATAGATGTCTCCAAAACCCTCAGAGGCCTACAGAAAATGGCATTTAAAGATTTTTTTATTATTTTAAGAATTCTTTGACTTAAGACATGTCATGTTCTAACAGTACTCATTCATCTGGAAGAAGCATCAAAAAAAAAAAAAAACCTCCATCAGGAGATGGCTTCTACTGACCAAGAATGCCCCTGTTCTCTCAACAGACAATTTGCACTCCAAAAATGGACAAAGCTTAAATGTAAGTAAGTCAATGGCCTGACTCTTCCATGACAGAGTGGGAAAGTCCTCCTTGTCTCCCAAGTCCACAATTAAGTCTGTGAGATATGCTTGGCCAGAAGGCAGAAGGTGAAGCTCCAGTGTTATCAAGAGATATTTGGGACTGCCCAGGCAGAAAATTGTCTGTCAATTTTCTTTTTTGGAAGCTGCTTGCTTTGCACTTCCTTCTCACTCAAGTAATTTTATTCCTTCTCACTCTCTGATGGGATTGAAGACTAAATAGTTTAGTCTCATATTAGGCTCAAGTTCTTTAGGGTTGAGAAAATGTTTTTAAGAAACATGCCCCCAAACTACATATATTGAGAGAGGACATGGTGCAGACCCAGGCAGACCCTGTGCATGCTGCCTCAGTCTCTGTGAATTCATATGTGCATCCACCCTGTCAATTCAGAGGGCTTTGTTTTCTCGGTATCTTCCATCACCTCTGGCTCTTATATTCTTTTTGCCTCTTCCTCCTCAGAGTTCCCTGAGAATTGAGGGGAGAGATTTGACATCCCCTTTAGAACTGAGTGTTCCAAAGTCTCCCATTCTCTGCATAATGTCTGGCTTCATGTCTCCCTATTTATTCCCATTTGTTGCAAGAGGAAGCTTCTCTGATGATGGCTGAGCAAGGCACTGATCTGCTTCCCTGGTCAGAGGCAAAATAACATTTCTAAAAATAATTGATCATGAAAGGATAAGATGAAGTGTTTAGGAAAATGGGGGAGACTAACAGTAAGGAGAAGAGAGGAGCATATAGTAAAAATATCATTAAAATACATTCTATGCTTGCAAGAAAATATTATTAGGAAACCCAATGTATGTAATTGCAAATTAGTGCAAGTAAAAATGAATTGACCAAATTACTAAGAATATATAAAATAATGGAAACTCAGCTTTTTAGTCATGGTAAAAAGGAGTCAGATTCAGAACAGATGAAATCTGAGAAGAATCTTAGGAAGCCAGAGTGGAATGGGCTGTTTTGTGTAAATTTATATTTCTCTAAATAGGTGGTAGATAAAGATGAGAGTGGAAGAATAGGAAGATATTCCCACATCTATAAAAGAGTTAAGAAACATTGGTATTTTAACAGCCATGAGCACTCCTAGTGCCAAAACCCTGATTTGTAAATACCATTTTTTCAGGTTCCCTCAAGAAATAACTGATTCCAAAGCTGGGAAAGTCCAAAAGGATCCCAGAAAACCTTTTTGTGCCAGAAAAATACACAAATGTTCAGAGACAAAATGTGTAAGAAAATCCGGGTGGTGCTGGCTCATGCCTCTAATCCAAGCACTTGGGAGGCAGAGGCAGGCTGATCTCTGAGTTCAAGACCAGTCTGGTCTACAAAGTGAGTTCCAGGATAGCCAAGGCTACACAGAGAAAGTCTGCTTGAAAAAGAAAAAAAGAGGAAGAGAGAGAGAGAGAGAGAGAGAGAGAGAGAGAGAGAGGGAGAGGGAGAAGAAAAGAAAATGTCTTGAGGGCTGGGACTGTAGATTACTTGATAGGGTGTTTACCAAGCAGTCACAAAGTCCTGAACTCCCCATACCCAGCCCAGCATAAACCAGGTGGGGCAGTGCATTCCTGTAATCCTAGCACTTAGGTGGTAGAGTCAGAAATTTACAAAATTAAAGGTCATTCTTATTTTATTTATTTTTAGTTTGAGATCAGTTTAACAACATGAAACACTGTGTCAAAAATAAATGTTATTTGTCTTCTGGAAGCATCCAGGAGTGCTATGATAACCAAACTTATCATAAAGTGACCAGTAATTCACAATTTCATAAATATTTATTTGGGGCCAGAGAAATACCTCAGTGCCAACACCTGACATCAGATAACCATCAACTTCATAAAAAGCCAGAAAAGGTAGTGTGTGCCTGTAATCCTAGTGCTATAGAGGCAAAGACAGGGCCATCCTTAGAGCTTGCTAAACAGGTAGTCTAGCCCAATCAATGAGCTCCAAGTTCACTGAGAATCCCTGTCTCAAAAAGTGAAGCAGAGCTCCAGGAAGATGGCTCAATGAGTAAAGATGTCAACTGCCAAGACTTGCAACCTGGGTTCAGTCCCCAGTATACATATGGTAGAAGAAGCCGACTCCTGCAAACAGTCATATGACTTCTATACAGGCACTGTGATGCATATGCATGTGTGCATACTCACTGAAATGTAACATTAATATTAATAAATGTAATATTAATAATAAAGTGAACACTAATTGAGGAAGATGCCCTGACACCAACTTCTGCCCTTCACACATGTGCACATACATGTGAGCATATAAATATGTACACAAACATATAACATACACAAAAATATATGGCAGATGAATGGATATATTTCTAAGGAATTGGGAAAGTCAACAAGGTTTAGCTCTCACCTGTACTTGAAAACCAAGATAAGACCTAAACCAAATTCACATAGTGACTATGATGGTCAAAAATATTTAATTTTGGGTGTTTTCTAAACATGATGGGACCGCTACACTTATGAAGTCACAGAAGTTCGGGTTACCTGCACAAGACCCACACAAGATCAAGCCAGTCAACATTCCAGCATGGAGGTGGCAGGTCGCATGAATTCCCACCACATAGTTGAAGATCTCATGGTAGTTGATGGCTACTATAGGAGGGATTGCTAGTTTTTCTCCAGGGGTGTAGCCCAGATAGTTGACTCTGCATGAGTGGATGACTCCACACTATGCACATGTGGGCAGCACTGGTTATACTTAGTGGATTATAAAAAGAAAAGAAGCCATAAAGTTGGAGAAGGATTTGGGAGGGATGGGTGCTCAACGGAATATGAGAGGGTGTAAGAGATGTATATGAACAAAATATATTGTGTACATATGTGAAATTCTTAATATAGTTTTTAATTATATTTTTAAAATATTTTGTTTCTGATTCTTCTTGATCCAGATTTGTATCTTTCCTCTTAATATATATATATGAGGCCAGGAACCTCATACTAGATAAATCATGAGCCCTAGGAGAACACCTACTACTATTAATCAATTAAATGACTCTATCAATAAAAAGGTTCCTAATGACTTATTGCTATATTCATAGAGTAGTGCAGCACTCAATCATCATCGGAGAAGCTTCTTCTTGCAGTAGATAGTAATTAATAGAAAGCCTATAACCTGTCAACATGAAGAGAGTAAGTTACTTTGGAATGCTCAGCTCTAACTAGGATATCTGTATCATATCTCTCCCCTCAAGGTTCAGGGATCTATGTGGAATAGAAGGCAGAAATATTGTAAGAGCCAGAGGTAGTGGGTGACTTCAAGGGAACAGCGTTTTCCAGACACAACATGGGAGATGCACATATTAACTCACAGAGACTGTGACAAAATTCACAAACTCACACCAGACAAAATCCTAGCAGGGAAGAGCTGAAAGTCTACCTCAGTCGATGAAATATTGTCAATTGATAACTCCTGGGAGAGGAATGGTCAGTTTTCTACTATGGGGTGACACTGGGTGTATCAACTACACTCCAGTGCAAGCCTCACACACAGGAATAGTTATCCAACATGAACTGGACTCCATAGTTAATATGCTTGTTTTCTTTTGTTTTGATTTGTTTTGTTTGGTTTTGAAATAGCGGGAGGGAATATAAAGTTGGGTGGGAATGGAGGTGGGGAGAATCTGGGAGGAGTTGGAGGAAAGGAATTAAAATGTAGTATATGAAGCTCTCAAAGAATATGAAAACACTTTTAAAATTGGGGTTTTTTAAAGAGATGCTTATGTAGATTTTCAATATAACATTTATTGTAGAATATTGGAACTAAAATATCTGATACCAATTTTATAATTAGAGTTGTCACAATAGTTCACATTTTCATCAAAAAAAATTATTTATCAAATTACAGAGACATGGTTACTCTCAAAAGAGCTCAAAGGAAATTGATGGAGCCAACCAGATGTGGATGGAGATAATCCCATGAGGACCAGAGAAGATGAATTTCCTGTTCTGTCACAGACTTAGTCATCTCCTTTACATTAGATGGGACTCTGTATAGACACTGAGAAAGCTCAATGGATGTTCTGAATCCTTATCCATGCATAAACCATGTCAATTAAACCCCATCTTCAAGAGAGTTTTAATCATGAGGTCAATTAAAGAGTCCAATGTTCTAGACACTATCTTCCCAAGAACAACGCAGAATTCCTTGAAGGAAAGTCATGCTCCAGTTACAATTGCATCCCGTGACACAACCTTTAGAACAATGGGGTTTCCTGGTTGAAAAAAATCCTTTTCTGCTTAATTTCAGAGGTATCTGCAACAGTAGAAGAAAAACATTGAGAATCAATGAGTGAACCAACAACCCCAGAAGAAAAGTAAAAAACAAACATTCAAGATGATAATGCTTGGCAGAAACATAAAAGCTACATTTATCATCATATATTTTGACTTCCTTAGACTCCAAGCTATGTCAATTGGTTGGTAAGAGAATGCATCCAAACATGCTTTAGGTAAAATGTTGATTGGTAAACTACTTTATTCAGGGCCTGAGACAAAGTCATGTTGATTTTATATTATTTCTGTTCCGTGCTTTTTTAGAGTAAACAAATGAGTTTAACATTTTTTAACCTAACTCTTAGCTATTATGCCATATTTTCTAAGTCCTGAAAAGTTATTTTTGGTTGTTGAAAGTTGCAAGTTAACCATGAGAGGATATGTTTCAACTCTATATCTCAGCTCCTAGATCATATATCACCACTACAGTTGAGCCCATTCAGGGCAAGTCTTCAGGAGGACAGACACTTTGCTTGCTTTTCTAACATTTATTATTGGCTCCCTGGTATGTGATTAATGGGGAATTCTGAGTGCTACAGTATTTTCAATAATGCTTTAGCCTCATGCTCTTTGGTGATGAACAGGGAGAAGCCTCCAATGGACTAATCTGGTCACAGAAAAAGGAAAGTGAGCACAGTTGCCATGGAGATAGAGAACCGTCAAGTTCAAGATGACTGGAGTTTACCAGAGCATCTACTCTATGCCAGGTATGCAGTGGGCCCTTGAAACTAGAACCTTGATTTGTCTGTATAAATCCCAATACATTATTTCAATGCTTTAGTGAAAAAGTACTAAGATAAGTTGTGTCTAGAAAAATCTATACAACTCCCTTAAGCCACAAATCAAAGAATAAATTCAAAGAATAAATACTTCCATCCCTCTATTTTTACAGAAATAAAACTAACTGGTAAAGAGAAGCCATACTCCAAATACATATTTCCTGTAAATTTTACCCATCCCTTCAAATGAAATAAGAACAAGTTGTTTAGGAAAATATAATTGCTTTCTCTAAATGCCTTCTCTTTTTTACAATTTTAAGTACCATGTGTGCATTCCATGGAGGCATGCAAGAAAAGATGTGCATATGAATATATATATAAATGGTATCTGTTATTTTTAATTAATATTTTGTGAAAGAATATTATAACTGTAAACCGTACTTTAAAACATTTACCAAAGCCTTTCATTGCACAAACTCTCCTCATGAACCATTTTGAGCTTGTGGAAGGAATGATATGTGGTGATTTAGAAAAGGGAAGGGATATCCTTCAATATGTAAAAAACAAACATAACCAAACTGGAGGTTTTAATGACAAAGTATTAACACAGGTGATGAAAACAGCCTGTAGAAGCCAAAAGTAAAGTGTAAAGTAAATGAAGACAAAATTGAAGAGGAAGAATCAGAAATGATGCAGAATCATCAAGATGTCTCCATAAGGTTGGAGTTCATCATAACCAGTAACTTTTTTAAGGTTTATATTTTATATATAGGAGTGTTTTGCCCACACATATGCATATATTCCATATGTGTGCAGTCTCAACAGAAGTCAGAGGAGAACATCAGACCTGGAACTGGAGGTAAATGGCTGTGAGCCACCATGTAGGTTCTAGAAACGAAACCCAGGTTCTTCGCAAGAGCAACAAGTGCTCTTAACCACTGACCCATCTCATGGTACCCAGAAATTGGGTTTTAAAATAATAATCCTCAACTGGGCATCACATGGAAAATAAGAGATGAGCTCTTAAAGCTACATTCTCGGTGAATTACTTTAGGATTTCAAAAATGAGCAGGTGTCATGAGTTTCTGTTTTTGTTTTTGAGACGGGGTGTCATATAACCCATGTTTGCTTGAAATTCACTAACTGACCAAGGATTATTTGAACTTCTGATCCTCTAGCCTTTACTTTCTGAGTACAGGGACTACAGATATGCACCACTACAATTAGTTCATGTGGTTCTGGGGATGGGAACAAGGACTTTCTGCATGGGAGGTAAGCATTTTCACCAACTGAGAAATATCCCAGACCCCACATATGAGTTTTAAAGCTCTTCAGTGATTCTAATGTACAGCCAGTGGTTTAAGATTGTGAGGAGAGTGTTTCCATGAGTTATAGAAGAAGAATGCACCACTCAACAAACAGTGAAGGCATGACCACTGCACCTCTTGAGGGCACATGACCAATCTCCAATGGACATGATTAGAAATTCAAACAGAATGCATATAATCCTGTCACATTGACCTGCACTGACTCTTCATTATGCTACAGTTGTATTCCATTCAGATATAGAACAAAAGGCCTCCTAGTTAATACCTGGATACAAATAGCTTATTTGGCCAGAAAACAAATTATTAAACCTCAAAACAAGCATATTCATTTTTATACACAGAACCTTCAGTTGGGAAAAATGCTTCCAGTAAAAAATTATTTATAGAGATAGTTTTCTCTCTTACCTGTGTTTCCTTACAAGGCTGCAAGGAGAAGTTCTGCAGAACTTTAGTGACAGTAAGTTTCATACTCATGAGAGCAAACCTCATGCCAATGCAGTTCCTGGGTCCATATCCAAAGGGTAGGAATAGATAAGGATCAATGCGGCCCTTGTTCTCCTTACTGAACTTGGAGGTACAACAGTAGATGACAAGTTAACAATGGATAAAAACACAAGAGCTACACATGTGAAGTTGCCTTTTGACATCTAACCAGTAGCATACAGGTAGTTTGGAAAAGATTCATCGAACTTCTCCTTGCAGGGATTTGGCTCTGAGAATTGTACAATAAAGGTCCTTCCATTTCCCTTACCTTATAATCCACATGGTTGAGATAAGACAAATGCCATTTGAAAGAAAACACGTTGTTAAGTGCTCACTAATGTAATAGTGCTGGGGTAGGGGGAAGAACCATTTTCTGATTGGATTGGAGCTCCAATTCACAGAAGAAATTAATGCTTGGTATTATAAAAGTCTGGTCAAAACGCAATGGCTATTGAGGTCATAGGTACTAGAGGAGAACTTATTACTATTGCTAAGTGGACATGGAGCCAAACTTCCTTCTAAATATTTATGTTTACACACAAAAGTTAGTGATGACCTCAGCCTTGATCAGAAAGGCTTCAGTTTGAAGTGGGAGTCAGGTAACGTAGAAACTCACAATTGGTCAAAGTGCTGAGAATAAGAGTTGGTGGAGTGCTCAACCTCCTCCAAGGCTCAGGGAATATCACAGAAGAGGCGGCAGAAAAATATGAGTCAAGGCATGAAATGAATGCTGTGAAATCCTCTCTTCTGGATAGGACATGTACATTGAACTCATAAACTCACAGCAGCTGTGGTGTCCTACACAAGACTAGACCTATCAACATTCCATCACAGATAGGAAAGGGACTTCATGAGATGCCACCTAAGGAGCTATTGACATTTAATAGTTACTGGAGGATGGAGAGGATTTTCTTCAGTGATGTAGCTACTGATGAATTGCTCATTCTCCAGTAAATAGCTCCTGCAACTATACTTATTCAAGCAACCCTAATTAAACTTATGAGTCACAAGAAAACAAAAAGACTTGAAAATAGGAGGAGGACTTGTTGAGGAAAAGCTGGAATTCAACATGAGTGAGAGGGTGAAGAGATACACTTCAGTTGGTCATTTACTACTTGAAGAAGGAGAAAAACACTCTGTAATAAGATTGTCTTATTTTTGTCCCATCTCACTTCCCCCCTCCTCTCTTTTCTTCCCTTTCTCTGACATTCTCATCACAGAATGCGAATGGAGGTAAAATCATATTTAGATCACCTTCCTAAAGAGACAGAATAGCATATATAGGCCAGCATAGTTCAGGGTGGGTTCCTACTCCTGGGATTCCCATACCTTTCAGGGTGGAATTCTTCAGGCTGTGGCCAGTGCTCTGGATCTTGGTGAAGAGCATAAGATGGTATCATCACTACTGCCCCCTTGGGAATAAATACACCATTGATTTCAATATCTTTTTTACAGACCCTTTCAATTCTAGTAGCAATTGGGTATAATCTGAAGGCTTCATTCAACACCATGTCCAGGTACTCCATCTCCATCACGATATCATAGTTGGGAGGTGCCTGGGAAGAAAGAAAAATATTTGTGCTAAGATTTTAGATTAACTTTAAACTCAGTCCACGCTGTACTGTTGAATTATCAGCAGCTCCAAGGTGAATCTCTGCCATCTCAGAGGACCTTAGCACTTACAAAACATTTTAAAGGTATTTTTAAATTGCTTTATTTCATGTGTGTAGGTGGTTTGCCTACATATGTGTGTGTCTGTGCACCACATGACTGCAACTCCCACAGAGCCAAAAGAAGGCATCAGATCCCCTCTAACTAGAGTTAGAGACTGTTTAGAGCTGCCATTTGGGTGCTGGGAATCAAATGTGGATGGGTGCTCTGGAGAGTAGCCACTGCTGTTGACCATTGGGCCATCTCTCCAGCCCCTTACAGTGGTTTGAATAAGGATCACTTGGGGTACAAAGATGTCTCTATTAATGAAAGGTCTACTAAGCAAGCCTGAGGACCTGAGTCCCACATACACATTATTCATAAAACCAGACACAACAGTAGGGGGAAAAGAGACAGGGCATACTTGCTGCTCCTTGGCCAGACAGCCTAGTCAGACTGACAAACTCCAAGTTTAGTGAGAGAGTCTGCCTCAAAAATCATGATGGAGAGTAAATTAGGAAAATGCCCAGTGTTGGCCTATAACCCCCCCACACACACACACAAACCATCATACTCACATACCCTCACACTCACATAGTCACTCACACTCA
>CAJQZJ010000153.1:908953-936018 GCA_907164525.1 Lophiomys imhausi | reverse complement strand
CACACACACACACACACACACACACACACACACACACACACACACACCATTGCAGGTGATGAGAAGGTATCTTTGTCGAGATACTTTTGTTGAAGATATCTTTGTTGATACCTTCTCTTCCCCCCCCCCACTCCAAGCACCATCCATTCACCTTATTGGGCAGAGCCACATCGATCTCATTCTGTAGTTTCTTCTGGATATCAGGGTGAGTGGCCAATAAATACAGGACGAAGGAGAGCGTGGTGCTGGTGGGTTCGTAGCCAGCAAACATAAAGATAATAGACTGGGCTACGATCTCGATGTCGGACAAGGCTGAAAGTAGGAAAAGATTTCAGGTAAATCAGGTCAGGGTGGACCATCACAGATGAGATAAGGAGAAAATCAAATGAGGCTCTTGTTTTCCTAGAGAGAAATATGGAGAAGATGTTCAGTCATCCTGAGACTGTTATCACTATGACATCCACATGACATATCCAGACAAGGGGAAAAGCATTTCAGCCACGTTGTCCCAAGGTGTATGTTACATTTTTCATCATCATCAGTGAGCAACTTCAAGACATGGACTTTCTTCTTTTTTTAAGATTTATTTTTATTTTTATTTATGTGTATTTGTGTGTGTGTGTGTGTGTGTGTGAATGTCATGTGTGTGGGGGCTAGGTGCCCATTGGGGCTAGAAGAAGGCATCTGTTCCCTTACAGAACAAGTTATAGTAGGTGGTGAGTTGTCAAAGGTACATTCTAGGAACTGAATCCCAGGCCTGTCCTTGAGCCTAAGGTTTTTTTTTATTTTTGTTTGTATGAGTGCACAAATGTGTGTACAAGTCTCCATGGAGCCCATGAGGTGGCATTGGAGCCCATAGAGCTAGAGTTACAGGCAGTTGTAAACCTTCGGCCATGAATGCTGTGATTCTGTTGTTGAAAAATTCTTTCTCCCAATTAATGTAAGTCATTACTACTAAACTGAAGTATAAACCCACAATCACTGGATATTTTAAAAATTAATATCTACTTTAAAAATTAAAAAGGAAACTGAAGAGCTTAATGATATGTAACTCACTAGATGCAGTGTCGTGGTTTCAATCCCCAGCACTGTATAAACCAGGCATGGTAGCACAGACCCATAATCTCAGAAGTTAAAAGTCATTTTCAGGCACATCATGAATGTGAGGTCAACCTTGCATTCAAACAGGTCTGCATGAAACAGGGTCAAACAGGGCTACATCAAACCCTGTTTCAAAAGGACGAGGCGGTATAGGAGAACTTGAACTTAGCTGATTACAGGAAAGGATTCCAAGTGGACAAACTGAAAAGAATTTGAAACTCAAAATATATCATGACTTTAAAAAGTAAATTTGGGGAGAGACCATCATACTGCTATGTACAAGAAATTATATTTAATAGAAACAAGCAAATAAGTAAGAATGGAAGACTTTTTTTACATTAGCTACTGATGCACATGTAGCATAAAGCCTGAAATTGTAATGTCATCATTTTGTGACCATGATAGTATTAATGGTTTTAAATTAAAAAAAAAAAACAAATACAAATGGGTGGTTAGACAGATGGCTCAGTGCGTAGGAGCACTTGTTTCACAAGCTTGAGGACCTGAGTTTGAAACCTTGGTCCCTATGTAAAAAAATAAAAAATAAATTAAAAAACAGGTGTGGCAGCACTCCTCTGTAATCCCAACTCTGTGTCTCCTTGGGACCTGATGGCTACCAGCCTTGCTCCAGGTTTAATAAGAGACTATCTTGAAGAAATAAGGTAAAGAGTGATTAATCAAAATGCTTGGTACCTTCCTCTGTTATCTGTACACACACCCACGGTGTGCAGAGGTGCACATGAAGAAGATAAAGTTCTATAGGTGATTTTTAAGTGTGTAAAAGAATGAAGAGAACCAATGTGCCTGTACAAAGAGGCTTTCCCGAGAAACTACTTGGCCATTACACAAAGAAAAAGTACATCTTTATCATACATTAAGATAGAAAACACATGTACACCAGGGACTCCCAGAAAGCATCACCACCCAGGAGGGTACATGCCTCCTGAATGGATGTTTAAACTCAGACATCTAGGCAGAGTTCCAAGGCAGTGTTATGGGAAAGACAGAAATAATCCCTGTGCTCACCTAGTTAACACATAGACCACTGAAGACTTCCATCATGACTACCTTTCATGTTTGGAACAAACTTACATCCATGTGCTTCCAGAAAATCCATGTACATAATAGCCATGTCTGTCTTTCAGCAACTTGACAGAGGTATTCCTTTACCTAGAAACCCTCCTTGCATATTTTCTGACTCCCTGAGAGCTTCCATGTCCATAGACCAGGAGTCCTTGGTTACCTTTATGAGACATATTGTCCTTGGAATTATTATGAGTGTTCATCATCAGCTGAAGAAAATCCACACGGTGCTAGAAGCAGAAAGAGAAGTTGCAAAAATAGGAGGTCAATAGTGAGGTCAGAGATCATAGGCCAGAGGTAGATCAGGAGTGCAGAAAAGGGTTCCCTTAAATTCACAAGCATGGCTAGTGTTGCTTGAGTCATCGAAGAACAAGAGCATGAGTGGCTAAACCAGGAAGCAATCCAACAACCATATCAACCACCTTTACAATAAACTACAAGAAGTACAATTTTAAACAATCACTTTTATTCTTTCAAAATGTTTTTGAAGGAAAAGAAAATTGTATTTCTCCCTCTTTAATCATTTTTATTCATTTCATACATGTACACAATGAGATATGGTCATACCCTCCCCACAATTTCCTCCATATAATTCTTTCTATATCCTCTGTAAAATTTCTTAATTTTTTCCTTCTTCTATGCCCTCTTTTTAATAACTCACTGAGTGCAACAAGTACTGCCCATATGTGCATGGCTGTGAGCCATCCACTGGGGCATGGGAAACCTACCAGAAGTGCCCAAACCCTCTGTCCACAGCTATTAACTGCCAGGAGTTCCTCAGTAAGGGGCAGAGATTGGAGAGATCCTCTCTCATCTCATTCTGGGGTTTTAACAGTTTTAATCTTGTGCAGGTCTTGTGTTGTGTCAATTTTTTTTTGGATCCTTATGCACGGCACTCTAGTTTTTATAAATCCAACTTCTCCTCCCCTAGAAAATATAAACATTCTTTGTCTCTTTCTCTCAAAAAGAGACAAAAATCTAGACTTCTCTATCTACCTTTAATGATAGATGAAGGAAGCACACAGCTCACATGTTCACAGCCCAGCATGTTATCAAACTGAGGACCTCTCAACAGACCACTACTTTTTACCTTCTCGTTAGAATACAGGCGGATTTCTTTCATTTTGTCCACAAATTTTTCAAAAAACTTTACTGAATCCTTTGGGAACATGGAGATATTTAACATCTCATATATTGGGATGAGGAATGGAAAGAGTACTGTAAAGGAAAAATAAATAAGTTTTAGTGGAAATGCAAGTTTCATTTAGAGAAATTATGATGTAATCCAAATAATAAAGTTGACAGCAGAACCCATTCTTGCTGTGACCCTGCTCACACCATGACCTTGCTCGAACCAGGTCGCTGCCGTATTGCTCCTCCTGCACTTTGGAGTAGACAAAGCTGTAAATCTGACTCCTGGATTTAACTCTTCTTCTGAGTTCATGTGGCTCCAGAGAGAAAGGATAGGGACTATTGGTTCAATAGATAAAGGGTCCTGCAGTCATGCTGAGAGCCTGAGTTTCATCCCTGGATCCCATACTATGGTAGGAGAGAACCAACTACTGTAAGTTGTTCTCTGATCTCCACACGCTATACAAACACAAAGGTACACACACAAAAAAATAATAATAATAAGGACAGACAAGGCTACACAGAGAAACCCTGTCTTGAGAAACCAAAAAAGAGAGGGAAAGAGGTTCTGAAAAGTGGTAATGACCAAAGTCATGGGAGAACCAAGTGCTGGGTGGATCATGGAGAACCTGGAACTCTCCTACATTTCTGGCAGACATATAAAATGCTGCAGCTACTGTAGAAAATGCATGCTCAGTTGCTTAATATGCTATAGTAAATAGGGTTACTTTTTAACTCAGCAATAATGATTCTGAATATATACCCCCCAAGACATAAAAGACAAATATTTAAAAATAACCTTGTATGCAAAGGTTCATAGCGCAAAAAATCCATGGAAAATGTGTGAAACTAACTTCAATGTTCATCAACAGACGCAGAGTATTCTTTGCTCACAGACACAGGGGGTAGTAACATTTCATTTAATATTGTGCTAAGAAAAGACACCTGTCACAGAGACCACATAGTCTTTGATCCCATGAATGTGAAATGCCCAGAATGTGTGAATATACACAAAAGGAATTGGTGGTTGCTTAGGTCAAGGCTGCTTGAAGGAAGGTCAAGAAAAGGTAGAACACGGCTATAACAAAACACTCTACCGTTGACATTGGTAATGGGCCACATGGGCCTCGGTCAATGCAGAGTCCTAGTTGATCAAACTGCTGAGAATAGTGACTGATGATTACTAAACCCTAATTGGGGTATCTGTATCGACACCCCTACCCCTCAAGGCTCAAGGAACATCATGAAAGAGGGTATGGAAATAAAATAAAAGCCAGGAATGGAGAGTATAAAATGTCATATCCTGGACATGACATGGCCCACTCATGAACTGACTACCTGTGTGATATCAGGCTAGTAATATTGATCAACATCCTAGCAGGCAGTACTGACTGGACTCACCGCATTACCAAAACAAGCCAAAAAAAAGAGGTAGGGGAACATAAAATTGGAAGGAAGATGTGTTAGGGTATCTAAGGTAAATGGGAGGTAAGAGTTAGGGGTAGATAATCAAGACATATTGCATACCTGTATGATATAGTCAAAGAATAAATAAGAGAATTCTAAAAAAATAGCCATGAGTGGTGGTGCACACTTCAATCCTGTCACCCAGGAGGTAGAAGTAGGGAGATCACTGTGAGTTCAAGGCCAGACTAATCTGCAAAGCAATTTCTAGGCCAGCTAGATAGAACTACACAGTGAGACTCTGTCTCAAATAAAAATGAAGTTCTGAAACAAAGGTAATGTGCTACCTGTCTTTGAATGCATTACAAATATTGATTTGTGCCTTTAAGGAGATCAATTACATGGCAGAGGAATTATATACTGATAGAGATGTTAGTTGAGGGGAAGTGTGGAAGAAACTGACAATCAGGGCCACAGACAGGAGCAACGGATCAATAGGCAGAAGAACCATCCACACACCAGCTGACAAGATGATTGGATCAAAAAAGTTGAATCTTAAGAACTTCTTGGTTTTCTCCACAAAAGGATCCTTTGGGTTGTTGAGGGAATCAATGTTGACTCCAAATGATGTGCTGGTGATCACATCCATGCTGTAGGCCCCAGCACTCTGAGGAGAGAGAGGCATGGGAAGTTAACACATGCAACAAGAAGCCTGAAGGAATTCATAGTCTTGGGCAAGACAGGCAGAACCACCTCAGCATTCACCAAACACCTTCCCACCGTGCCCAGCCTATACCCTTGTAACCTTCATACTATCATGTTTCTTCTTTTTAAACTGTATATTTTGTCATCTAGTATCTGAAGGGGGAAGAACAAGAAGCTAAATGACATGAGATACACAAGAAGGAAGACCTGCCCCAGTTGCCCTTCCTCTCCCAGAACCACAGTGGATGTTCCACCACTTACTCTTTTACAATGACAGGCTTGCCTTTCTCTACCTCTTGTCTCAAGCATTTTATCAAAATGTCTCCATGCTGTTCAATGGTGGGGAACATCTAGGCACAAAAGCACCCATAGTTAGATGTGCAGATGCAAGTCACACAAAGATTGCAATTAAAAGTCCTTTCAATCACCTCTTTGAGTTTTCCACTGGTGAAGGTGGGAGACAGCAAGGCTCGCAGTCTCTTCCAGTCCTCCATCCTTAGACATGGAGACGGCTTTTCCCATAATTCCCACTGGGCCAAAATCCTAGAGTGATAAACATACAAATTTGGCTCTCTGTAAATCCAGAACTCTCCATGGTTGCAAAAGTGCAGAGCAGACATCACTGTATAACAATTAGTTACTGACTATTAGATGTAAAAAAAAAAAAAAAAAAAAGCCTCAGAATTGTCTCACAGCCTATAAGAAATCAGGTGCTCATTCAGCTGCCTGTTGTGGTTTCCTTTTAAATTTAAATCTCTTTGTAGTTAAAAAATTAGGTCCAAGGGTGGGAGGAAAGAAGGAACAAGACTTAGTAGATTCTCCAGAGAGATGTACAGATGGCAAATGGCTTAGAGACAGATAGAAAGTTAACTTTGCATCACACAAGTTCTGTATTTACAACATAAGTAATGTGGAAAAAAGTCCTGATTTGGTGTGTATGTGTGTGTGTGTGTGTGTGTGTGTGTGTGTGTGTGTGTGTGTGTGTGTGTGTGTGTATGCACATATGTGCAGTGCAATCAGAGGCCAAAGGAGGGATTTGGATCTCCTACAGCTGGCATTGCAGCTGCTTGTGAGCTGCTGGGTATGTAGACAACCAACCTTCCATCCTCTTCCAGAGCTTTCAGTCACTAAGTCACCTCTGCAGGCCTTGGTTTGTTTGATTGAGGGGTTGTTTGTTTGTTTGTTTGTTCATTTAGGAATAATGCTATAGAAATCCTTTTCCCTTAGTTCTTTCTGCTGTGATAAAAGAGAAAAAAAATTATTTCCCTGATGAGAACTTTCTTCAATCTTCCATACTTCTATTTTATCCTATGTTGGAGTCTTCCAACAACAGAAAGAAAGGGAAATGGCTTCCACTTGATGAAGGATAGCTACAAATAAGGCTTTCAGATAACTTCACCAATGACCAAAGGGTGACTCAGAGCCAGTTCGCTGGTTTAGTATGTAAAGGTGCTTGCTTCCAAGCAGAACAACTTGAATTCAATCCCCAGGAGCCATATGGTGGAAGGAGAGACCCAACAGGCTTCCCCAGAGAGACCAGTTGGATAGCCATGGTTTAAGAGAGGAGTGGGGGGGAGAGAGGACATTTAACTAAGAATCATCCCTAACAAAAATTAATATAAATAAAGTTATGGATTTAAAAGCAAATCTCAAAAGCAAAACCACATAGGAAATCTAGGTAAGTAATCATCATACTTGACACCTGACATCACAATCCACAATAAGGAAAATAGATACAAAAGGCAAAGAGAAGGCAGGCTGAACATGACAGCTAATGGGCTAGCAAGAAGGAACTGCATAGTCAAGAAGCTGGTCTGTATTCTAAGTGTTTGACACCACACAAATCTAGACCTGTGACAAGCTGTACCACACCACAAGACATAAAAAAGGACACGTTACTTGTAGTATCGATACCTTCTACTATATAGCTAAAATCCTACTATAAGTGAATAGATGCCATATGTGTCCTTCTGAGTCTGGGTTAGTTCACTCAGGATGAGCTTTTCTAGTTCCATCCATTGGCTGCAAATTGCATAATTTCATTGTTCCTGATAGCTGAATAATATTCCATTGTATAGATGTACCACAGTTTTTTGACCCATTCTTCGGTTGAGGGACATCCGGGTTGTTTCCAGTTTCTAGCTATTACAAATAAGGCTGCTATAAACATAGATGAGGAGAGTCAAGAGAGTGTTATAGATCTAAGAAGATACTTTTAAAATTGTGTTGCAAGTTAGTATGAATGTTGAGTCAGATATAGACCTTTAAACTCATGGAGATGCTTAGATAGTAGAATGTTAAAGTCAAGTACCAAATACATATGGACTGGTCATTGGGAATGTACGTTAAGCCATATAACCCTCATAACTGTGGCCTAATTACCTCTGTTGTACTGTATTGTATTTGTTATTATAAGAGAAAGAGCCATTTGTTGGACTGAAAGGGGAAACTGTAGGGGGAAATAAGATATACCTTAAACTTAAAAGAAAAAAAGGAAGAGGATGGGGGGTTGAGGGTGGGAGGGTGGGACTGGAGGGGGAATAGGGAGGGGACTGCGATTGAGATGTAACTTGAAGAAATAAAAAAATAAAGGAAAAAAATTTAAAAAAAGAAAACCAAAAAAAAAAGGACATGTGAAACAGAAAATGTAAAATTACTCTAAATGACAACAGTGTCCATCTACAAAAAGATTACAGTAATGTTGGGGGTTGGTCTGGTATGGCTGTGTATTCAAATGCTAAATACTGCCCCCCCCAAGATCTGGCTGCTGTACAAACGAGCACATCCTCATAAAACCAAGTGATGCTGTTAAACCTTGCCCCCAGTTATCTCTGGTTGGTTAATGAAGTGGCTGACAGCCCATAGCTGCAGAAGAGAGGTAGGCGGAGCTAAGGTTCTCATGCCTGAGGTCTCAGGGTACCTTGAGACTGGGAGGATAGATGATAGAGAGAGGAACTGAGAGAAAAGAAGAAGAAGGAAGTGTCCATAGGGTAGCATGGACCATGAGCATGTGGCCAGGAGCAGCTTGCCCTGAGAACAAACTGATAGAGCAGAAGTCTCCCAGGAGTTACCAGATTGGCAAGTGATGGTGGGCATTTATGTGGGTTTTAAGGGTGTAGGATTATTATAGCTCAGAACCCAGCCAGCTTAAAGTCTACAGCTTATTAATAAAAATAGAGTGTTTCTGAGTCGTTTACTGGGAAACTAAACAATTTAAAGGGACTTTATAAACCCCTGGAATAATTCATTCATACAACATAATAATACAGCATATTTACCCTTACTCAAGCCATTACTATTCCAAAATTAATACCTCGACCCTGCTTGTACGTTATTATGGAAGCCACTGTAAATCTATATCTATTTCATTTTTTAAACTGAATAAGTAAAATATAAAGATTTGCATTATCAAAAGAGGAGGCTGGGGAGATGACTCACCAGTTAAGGGTGCTTGCTGCTCTTCTGGAGGACACAGATTCAGTTCCCAGCACCCATGTCAGGAAGATTACAACCAGCTCCAGAGGGTCTCATGATCTCTTCTGGCCTCTATAGGAACCTACACACACATGGCATTCACTCACATAGACACACATGTATACTCACAAATAAAATAATAAAAATGAATCTTTAAATTTTCTTAATTAAAAAAAAGTTCCCTACCCGATGGTTTGTGAAGACAGAATAGCATTCCTTCACTAGCACATTCCTGATCATCTGTGTCTGTGATAACAAAGACAGGCAGCTGTCCATCAAACAACCTGTGTGCAGAAAGCAGCTGATTAACCCAAGCCAGGCTCTGAAGTGGGAAGCACACCTACCTAGACTTTGATTCTACTGTGGCATGACACTCACACTGGTTAGACAATATGCTGTCACAGGGGTTCCCAGTTCAGCTTAGGGATCCTGACAATGGATACAATGAAGTCTTTGTAAGACGGTAGTTAATATCATTCAAGACACAGTGAGTCACTTAAAGACAAAACAGTTCTGAAAGACATTATAACTAGCAATAACAAGTGGAAATTTGTTAAGTCTAGATGTGTATATGTGAAAGTTGCCTGTACTATTTTCTATTATTTTTTTGCGTATTTAAAATATTGCAAGAGGCTAGAAAGATGGCTCCACAGTTTCACTCCTGTAGAGGACTGCAGTTTGATTCCTAGTATCCACTTTGGGTGGCTCACAGCCACCTGTAACTACAGCTCCAGAGTGACCCAAAGCCTCTGGTCTCCATGACCATCTGCACTCATGTGCAGACACACACACACACATACACACACACACACATACACACACACCTGCACATATACATAGATTAAAAGTAAAAAAATAAATAAATGTTTAAAAATAAAGCATTAAAGTAAAATTTAATAATTAAATCCTTAAAATAAATGTTTAAAATTAAATATTTTAAAATTTAAAAATCCTATAAAAATTAAAAATTTAAATTTAAAAAATTAATCTTAAAAGTAATAAAATATTTCAGTATCTGGGCTTGGGATGCAGCTCTGTGGTAAAGTGACTCCCTAGAGCACACCAGGCACTGGTTTTGATACATGAAGCTAAAAACAAATGAAAATGCAGGATTTAAGTGAAACACTTATATCAGCTTCTTCAAGGCTCAGATAATGTTGTGGAAGATATGGCTGAAAGAACAGGAGAGCCATGAAGTAGAGAGGAGTTCTGTAGTCTTGAACTCCCTGCAGCTGGGATTACCTCCACAAGTCATGTGCATGATTTGACTGTCAACATTCCAGCAGGAAGTTAAGGTTCTGGCCCTCCCTGAGAACTTACATACAGCAAGCTCCTGGAGTGGGAAAGCAAAATGTCCCAATGGTAAAGACACCTGATCATGTCAATTCAATCCCTGGGATCTACAAGGTGGAATGAGACAGCTGACTGTTGCAAGTTATCATCTGACCTTTATGTGTGTACCACAGAACACCTGCCCCTCTCTGATAAACAAATAAGTATAATAAAAAAAATCAAAAGAAAATAGTTGCTGGGGGGAGGGCAAGTTATCTTCTCCAGTGGTGAACCACTGGTAAGTTGCTCATGGTCCTGTAAATGAATTCTCACTCACTTCTGCTTCTGTACATCCAAGTAAATTCATTGATACACACACAGACACACAAAGCTAATTTAAAAAACAAAAAAACCCAAAATGTTTCATATAAAAAAAATGACATTAGGGTCAGGCTTGGTGGCACATGTCTTTAATTCCAATACTTGGAAGGCAGAATCAGGTGTGTCTCTGAGTTCAAGGAAAACCTGGTCTATGTAGGGAGTTCCAGGACAACCACGGCTACATAAAGAGACCCTGTTCAATAAGTAGATAGAAGACAGATAGATAGATAGATAGATAGATAGATAGATAGATAGATAGGGTCAGTAACGTTGAAAAAACTATCAAATGCTACAAGCAATAATATTGCAAAGAGAAACTCATATACAGCCACTAGACAGACAGCAAAGCCTGCTGTTGGCTTTGAACAGCATGGTTTTTATGGGCTATAGCAACTAGGAAGACCCCTATCTTCAGGCCTGTAGTTCCTTAGAGTGGATAGGAAGAGATGAAGAGGCAGGAAGAGCCTCCTCCCATTTGTTTGTGCCTCATAGCATAATGATGACACCCACGCCAAGGCTCTAACAAAACCACCAGCATCAAGGACAGGGAGCAATTGCTGTTGCTGCTAGCTTGAACACTTTACAGAAAGAGCCATTGAGGCCATAGATTCAAGGAGGAACACTGTGGTTTTTAAATACATTGGCTTTCCAAAGTCAGTTCAATTAGACAGGGCATGGTCATATACACTCTTATCAAAAATCTTATCTGTGGCTGATAACATAGCTCACCAGATAAAGGTACTAGCACCAAACTTTATGACTTGAGTTCAGTCCCCTGAAAGCAGAGAACCAATTCCCATGAGTTGTTCTCTGACCTACATATGTGCACCATGGCACATGTCCCCCTACCAGAAAAACAAAAGCACCGTTGGCATGAAATAAAATATAAACAATAACAAAGCCTGTCAAAAAGCCTCAGAATGCAATGTTCTCAAGTTAGTTAGGCCTGTCAGTGGTGGCAATTAATGATATGTGGTATCACCTCTACAACAGAGAAGTGCACTACTACAATTCTGGGCTGGCACTGTCCTTGCACATGTGGAGCACATCCTCCTAGAAAGAGTAAGCTCAGCCGGGCAGTGGTGGCACACGCCTTTAATCCCAGCACTTGGGAGGCAGAAGCAGGCGGATCTCTGTGAGTTCGAGGCCAGCCTGGTCTACAAAGCGAGGCCAGGACAGCCAGGGCTGTTACACAGAGAAACCCTGTCTCGAAAAACCAAAAAAAAAAAAAAAGAAAGAAAGAAAGAGTAAGCTCGATGGAACTTTCCAGAATACTCACCCCCATATTTTTCCATATTTTTTATAGCACTCAGAATCAAAAGTCCATATACCCTGGAAAGAGAAATAGGATGAAATCCATTATTGTCCTATACATATTGACCCTTCTGTAGCCAAGCACCAAAACCCTCAAATCCCATGACATCAGGTTTACTGTCTCTGACAGAAAAAAAGTTCGTCTTCAGAAATGTTTAAAGGGTCACCAGCAAGATGGCTTAGTGGGAAAAGGCAGAGCAATAGAGCAGGACACCTGACATCTTCCCATGGCCTCTGCATGCATACACATAGACATGCACATGTATATAGACATCAGATACACACAACACACACACACGCATGCACACTAATAATAATAATAATAATAATAATAATAATAATAATAATGAAATTGTTTTAAAGAATGTGCAAGGTAAGCATTGAACCTTTAGGAAGAAGAACCTAAGCAGCAGAAGCTTTGCCACTCGCCCTCTGGATGTGAGTTTGGGAATGTCTGTTGAAGCACTGATCATGGGCAAAGTATCAAAGCAGGTTAGTAACAATTGATCCACCTGGACTGAAAGCCCACGGGGCACATTACATTTTTCATTACTCAGTTTTCCAGTAATTTTGTTAAATCATCCTTCCACTGGGGATTCTGCCTTTAACAAATCTTTAAAAGAAAAAGAAGAAAAGAAGAAATGCATTATACAATTAAGTATCTGAGGTGAGTGACAAACATCATCCTGTCTCAGATGTTTGCATTTGCTACTCAGACTCCTGCATAGGATGCTGATGTTAAAGGAAGAGAAGCAGCTCTCGATACATTGCAGTGGTAGAGCACTTTGCCTAGCATTTGTAAGGCTCTGGATCTCATTCTCAGCACTGGAAAAACAAAAGAGAAGTTAAACTTTGTCATTTGGGCTGGAGATTTGGCTCAGCAGTTAAGAGCACTGGCTGACCTTGCAGACCGGTCCAGTTCCATTCCCAGCACCCTCATCCTGCATCTCACATCCATCTCTAACTCTGGCTCCAGGGGATCCAGTACCCTCCTATGCACTCCATAGGTACTGCACTCACATGCTCAAACTGAAACACGGATACAAACATACACACATAAAATCTTCTTTCTATATGAAGCAGTCAATAACCAGGACCCTGGTTCATAAAGGAAGAGAGTGAAGCAAAATGCTTTAGTTACTCTGGTTCTCAAGAGAAGCTCAAACATGCCATAAATAGTAAATTCTGGGGCTAGATCCATAGAAATAACTTCAAGGATGCAAAGATTATGCAGAGAACTCAAGTGTATGAAAAGTTCCCCAAAAGTCTGTGATAAGCTGATGCTTCAGAAATATTCAACAAAAAGAACAAAAATTGTTGCTCATAAGCCCTGGTACAAAGAGGATAAGTTTAATCTATTGCATGCAGTTTGACGTTCTAGAACTTGGAAACCCATTCTAGATTTTCTCCAAATAAGTACAGCAGTGCCTTACCAGAATATGCACTGGGTATAAAACAAACTCTTTGCCAGGGTTTCATGTCCTGAATATCAAGACTGAATGAGCTGGAAATCTGGGCACTTCACCTAAGGCAAACTTGAGGCTTAATAAACTGACACTAGGATCAGTTCAATGGCTCCAAATGAAGAAACATGTGACACCAAGGATGATAACCTGGGTTCCATCCCTAGAATTAAGATGGTGGCGAGAGAAAACTGACCCCCACAAGTTGTCCTCTGACCTACATGTGCGTGCTATGGCACGTGCCCACACACATCCACACACTCTCCCAAAAATAAATGAATAGAGTGAGGAACATTAACAATGGAAGCTATGGAGATGATTCAGTGGGAACAAAAAAAAAAACACATTGTGAAAATCATAATTTGGATCCTCAGTGTAAGTCCCAGCTTGTAGAAGGTAGAGACAAAGGGTCCCTGGAGCAAGCTGGCCAGCTTAACTAGTCAAGTCAGAAGGAGCCCAGTTCAAGTGAGAGACCCTGCCTCAAAGTATGAAGTGGAGAGCAATCAAGAAGATACCCAATATCAACCTCTGGCCTCCACCTGCATACACATATACATGCATACGTACCTGCACACGTATGGGCACTCACACACATACAAATGTATGTATACACACTATAAAAACACAGACACACACACACATATTGTTAAGTTTTAAGTTGGCAATAGAGCCCCAGAGCACCCATGGAAATTCTCTTGAATCATGAGAAAACACAGTATGAGGGCCTGAAGTCTTAGAGTTGCCTTCCAAGGAGCATTTACTAGAATTAAGCCATTATTGTCCATCAGGAGAGGCCATATGCAAAGCTCAACCAACACTCACCTTGTAGTAATTCAGCACAGTTCCTAAAAATGGCAGGGGTTTGGGCCCAGAAATTCCCTGTTTCTTAAAAACTCCATGTGTACGAGTTCCGAATCTATAAAGTGAAACAGAAAGCCTTGTGACCACACACACAGAAGAGAGGAGACAAACATGACCATAACCATAAAAATGAAACAAATCAACAACTTGGCTACCCCTTCTAGTTCCCAGATTGCTTAGGGAACAGTGAGGGGTCCAGTGAGCATGGCAGTCTATTGTTCATATCTATGTCTACTGAGTTCTGGTGAGTCTAGGGGTAACCCAAAAGTCAATGAGGTCATGCCAAGAGTAAATCTCATCAGTAAACCTCAGCAAGAGAGAGCTGAAGAGGGATGCAGGAGGGGTCCCCAACAGATCTGCATAACATCAGGATGAACTTTAACAGTTAGCATCACTGAGGCTTGCCTAGTACATACAGGCTCTGTCTTGGTCCCCCATACTGCCAAAAAACTAAAGTACAAATTTGATTCAGTTCTCATTTCATTTGGGGCCTTCAAGATGACTCCACAGGTAGAGATACTGACTGCTGGTGTGGATAATCTGAATTTGATCTCCAGGACCAATGAGATAGGAGGGAAATGACACCATTGTAAAGTTGTCATCTGACCTACACACACACACTAGTATATGCTGCCCCTAATCACAATACATAAAAACATGAAAATTTAAAATGTTTTTGAAAGAGTTCATTTCAACATCTGCTATCACTTTTTTAATTTTCATTCTTGGGCCCATGGGGGGTATTGGATTCCCTGGAACTGTAGTTACAGATGCAACCATTTGGATGTTGGGATTCAAATCTGGGCCCTCTAGAGGAACACCAGGTGCTCTTAACCACTGAGCCTTTATCACTCCAGCCCCTGTTTCTGATACCACAGACAATACAGAACATAGATCTGAGTATTACCCTGCTCCCAAGGACATAGTGTGAGGAGGAACTTTGGAGGTTACTCACCCATACAGGAGCACCAGGCTGATTCCCAGGAGGACCCAGGTTTCCAATGAGAGAACAGAAATCAGGTCCATCATTGTTTGTCTGCCAGAAATGTACTCTTCTGTGTTCCCCCTCCAGCTGTGTGTGCTACCCTTTGCAGGGCTTCCCTTCTACCCAGCTGTGCTTCATTGAGACCAGCCTGCAGTATTCATATGCTGGGGAGATGGGTGGGCCCAGGGCTCAAGCCAATAGCTGGATCACTTCTGTATCACCTGGACTTTGGTATCCTCTCCAACTTGCCAGTTCATAAACTTTATCCATGGCCTGTTTTGACCTCCTTTGAGTTAACATACTGTACAGAATCAATAAACAGTGTCATATCTGTCACGTCCCCCTCAAAAAGCAAGGATGACGCAACTCGCAAAAGCTCTTCTCCAGCAGTTTATTCAGGTCCCTTGAAAACAGTCTTCCGAATGCCCGGGCAGACCCAACCCACAGGCTAAATACTAAATGAACAGCCAATCAAGTAAAGCCACGTGGTGCTATCTTAGAGGCCCACGTATGCGGAAGCAAGCCAGATCAGTGGTCTTAGCCAAATATGGACTTGTTTACCACCGAGAGCGCTCACCGTCAGGCTGGTGGAAGGCGAAAACCGGCGCCATCTTTAGGGCGCGCCACATTGCAGCTCTCTACAGTTCCCCCTTTTTTATTTTTTCTAAAGTTGGTAGAAGTCCCTGGAAAGGCTACGTAATCCCCATATCTGGGGATCTCACGGTGGGCCTGAGCCTGTAGGAGGGTGGTGCTCAAACTCTTACCCGTCTCTGGGTCAGCCTCCCCACTCGGGACTGCCCTGTCTTAGGTGGCCGAGACGTACCCGTCTACTCCGTCATTGACTTGCCAGACCCTAATACCCGTGGAACGAATACCTCAGTGGGCAGGGACTATGCTTAGTGAAGATTTACTTCACGGCAGCGAGCCATGCCTGAGGGGACTGGCCCACCTCAATGGCGACAAGGGCTTGTATAATCATGGCTGCATTACTCTTTTGTGTGGTTCTCATTTTGTAGATGCACCATAGGCAAAACAGAGAGGCTAGTATCATTAGTATCGCCAAAGAGCCTACGCCCGCCTATTCCTTAAGATGATCCATAGCCGTCTGTATCCAGGAAGTCAAACCAGTAGCCAGGCTCAGATCCACCCGAGTGGAGATGATGTGGACAATTGTCGCTCTCAGCTCTCTCATCAAATTTTCAAATTCAGCCGACCAATCCTGTAAGAGGAACTTTGACAATTGTCTAGACAGATTAGCAGCCTTTGTAAAATTTTGATACTGCACGGAAGTAACACACAAACCTTGCATTTTCCACTCACACCCCAATTGTGCTAGTTGCCAAAGAGAATCAATCTGTTCTTGTATTAAATCTATGTGTTGATTAACTATCATAAGGCCTCCTTTGAGATGAGAATTCATAGAGGTCTGAGTATCCAATGCCTGTGCCACAGTGGCTGAAGGCGCCGCGGCAACGGTTTCACTTACACTGACTGCTGCCAACGTGTCTTTCTCTTTTACCCTTTTCTTTTCCCTTTTTCTAATAGCAGTCCTCTCCAACTGTTCTATTAGAGCGTGTAGCTCCCCTTCAGAATCCGTGCCCTCTGAGTCCTCAAAATCTCTAAAATCTCTAAAATTTCTAAGATCAGGATAGAGAAGAACCTTCTTTTTGCTTCCCTTTTCACTCTCTGCCTGCTCAAATCTTTCGCCTTTGTTACTTTCCTTTTCACTGTCTACCTGCTCAGATCTTTCCCCTTGCAGCAGTTCCAAGGCTGATTCTCCCTCCTTGATTGCGTTACAGCATCTCTGATCTTCTAAACAACTCCTCACCATCTTTCAAATCGGTCTTACTCCATGCTTCAGAGTCCCTTGCTCCCAAGCAAAATCCAAGTCCCTGCCTAATTTGTCCCAGCAGGATACCGTAAGATTCCCGGACACCGCAAACCACAGAGCCACGGAATCGCATTCATTCAAAAATCTCTCTAGGGTAGACTTCTTAATTTTCAAATTCCTAGCTAAAAGTAGCTCCTGAAGAGCCAGAAAAATTGGATGTGACTCAGACAATCCCATGTTTAAAATTTTACTTTCGGTTCGCAGCTTCCCCGCGAAACTTTACCTTTTGTTCGCAACCTCCGCGAAACTTTACCGTATGTTCACTATCTCCGCAAAACTTTACCGTATGTTCGCTATTTTCCGTGAAACTTTACCGTATGTTCGCTATTTCCACGAAACTTTACCGTATGTTCACTATTTCCGCGAAACTTTACCATATGTTCGCTATTTCCGCGAAACTTTACCTTTTGTTCGCTATCTCCGTGAAACGTTATTGTCCCAATTTATCCCAGGAACCTACCAGCGCGCTGCCCCTGACTGCAGGAGTTCTGAGTCTTTTCTGGGTCCCCGTACGGGCCACCACTTGTCGCGTCCCCCTCGACCAGCAAGGATGACGCAACTCACAAAAGCTCTTCTCCAGCAGTTTATTCAGGTCCCTTGAAAACAGTCTTCCGAATGCCCGGGCAGACCCAACCCACAGGCTAAATACTAAATGAACAGCCAATCAAGTAAAGCCACGTGGTGCTATCTTAGAGGCCCACGTATGCGGAAGCAAGCCAGATCAGCTGTCTTAGCCAAATATGGACTTGTTTACCACCGAGAGCGCTCACCGTCGGGCTGGTGGAAGGCGAAAACCGGTGCCATCTTTAGGGTGCGGCACATCGCAGCTCTCTACAATATCAATAAAAGCAAATGTTCTTCATACCAAAATTTCAAGCAAATTCATTGATGTGAAATCTGCGATCTTTCACAATGTCTTTGACCCTGTATGAAATATATACTTTGTTGGTTTACAAAACTCAACTCAGCAAAAAATAACAGTCTATTTGACTCCACTCTCACCTAGAGCACCATATCACTGGTAGTACACTTCCATAATCCCAGCATTCAGAGGGTAGAGGCAAGGGGATCAGAAGTTCAAAGCTACAGAGAGTTTGAGACCAGTCTGGGATACTGAGACCCTGTCTCAAAAGAAAAAAGTCCTTTTCTCTGACTATACACCAAAATTTAACTCCTGCAACCCCATGGCAATGGTCATAATAAGCAAGAGACAGGCCCTACCACTCACTGCTGAATTACTTACAGCTAACAGGTTCTGGAAGAGAGGGACGCATTGTATTCAGTTGTGAATCCACTGGTGACTAGTGAGTCTATAAGCCCTAATGGACAATTCTACACCCACAGTCACACAATTAGTACTACATGAAGTCTTTAGGACACGAAACAAGTCATGAATATGGGAAAGAAGTTTGCAGAAAAGTAAAGCTGACAAGGTTGGGAGGGAAATAAGAGAGAGTGAGAAAACTTAAACAAATGCAATATATATGTATATGTGTGTGTATATACACACATATATATATATATATACATATATATATATATATATTTGTCAGGCACACATACACACAGAGAAAGAGAGAGAAAAGTAATGAAAAAAGAGCTGTTGAAATACAAGTTATAATTGGTACTATAAACTTAAACAATCTTGAAGTGAGTATCTTAGCAAGATTTAATATTCATGACCATTCCTTCAATTTTGTCTCCTCTGGGAAAAAAATGAAGCTATGACATGAGGAATGGGAAGTGTGGGATCTCTGGCATTCCTATGCTTTTCTTTTCATCCATGTGAGAGAGAAATTGAGCAGAATTGACCTGAGAAATCTGACTTCCTGCTTATCCCAATCATAGGATCTTTTCAAAACCGCTTGCCTCTCTCAACCTTTCCCCACATCTAGAAGTTACTGACACCCATTTCCTTCTCATTTCTCTAGTCTTATTTACCACTTAGGATCTCCCAAGTCTTTCAGCCCAACCACGATCCAAGAGCTCCTGAGTATAGGATGGAGCAGCAAGAAAGAAGATGGACTTCAGAAAAGTTGTTCACCCACCATTGCAGCTTTGAGGTCTAAAAATCACATTGTTCTCCAAACACGCACCCTATACCCACCAAGCTTACATCAGACAATGATTGCTAACATTTATTGTCCTAAGAACTTTGCCCATTTAGCTGATATCATCCATTCAACAACCCTGTAAGTTACAGCTCTGTCACAAGTGACCAAACCATGCCCCAAGTAACAATAAGTTCATTCAAGATTAGGTAATAAATCCCTAACAACTAATTTCATGAGTTGGCTTCCCTATCATTTCTGGAAAACACCATCTGACACCAAACTTCCTAGTTTTCTGACTTCTAAAATCTTACTGTCCCCTCCTCCTCAGTGTTACCTGAGACATAGGTGTGGGGGTTGTGGTGTAGATGTCATGATCTTTATTTTTAACAGGCTCAGTCTTGCCCAATGCCATACAGGATTAGATGAGCAAATGGCACTTCATTCCAGGCCTTCCCAAAGTACCCCAAGCTCTTCCCTCTAAGCAGGACAAGGTAGGGAGGTCCAGCAAGCTGACAATGAGTGCTGGGGAAGGTGAGCAGGAATCCCATGCTGCCCTTCTTACCCTAAAGGAAAAGCCCTGTTCTTGATATTATAGCAAAGAAAACCAACAAGGATTCTACATGGTTACTTTCTATTCCTTCCCCACAGACTCTGTCCTAATGTTAGCTAGAAACTAACACATACAATAGCATTTCATGGCTTGTCAGTTCCTTTACACTCTCTTTGTGGTCCTCATGACAAGTTCCTGAGATAAGTAGGCTGTTCTAGTCCCCCGTGTTGTAGCTGAACCCATGGCTGACCAGTTAAGAACATTGGCAAGGGCTAGGCTTCAATTTCCAGCATCCATATGATGGCTCACGACAGTTTTAACTCCAGTTCTTCAGTTCCAGAGTCTTTGTCACCTTTTCCTGACTTCCACAAGTACTAGGCATGCATGTAGTGCACAGACATACATTCAGGCAAAACAATCATACACATAATTTTTATTCTTAAACATCTAATCTAATCCCCATATTCCACAAGAGGACACCTACAGTAAGGATTGAACTTGCCCAAAGTGATTGTTACTGGAATTTTTTAGGATAAAATCCAAAAGATTTCACAGTGCTGTATCAACCCAGAGACATCATATGGAGGGCACCATGCCCAGTAGATTCTACAACTTGCTCCAAATTGAACTCAAAGAAGAGGATAACAAAGGGAAAAATACATGACTTTCATGTGAGAATCTGTAGCATAAATGTCAGTGTAGTGTGGCAGGTGAGTGGGTGTCTGGGTCCACATCTGTGAGGTGAGATCAGACTGCATTAACCTCTAACATCCTGCTGCATGCAGCTCGAATGAGTGGTGCCTCAGCAACTTTCGATCCATAGGCAGAACCATGGTTCTGGGCCAGAGAAAACATGGCAGGTCCAGGGAAGTGATGGCACTGTTGGAGGAATCTTTCTCCAATGGCAAGACTGCAACAGCCCTGAGGCAGTATATTTGGTCAACCACGTTTCCTTTATTGCAGCTTATGTCATGGTGGTCTTAACTCTCCCACAGTTCCCTAAAACCTCCTGAAAGTTCCCGGTTCCCTGAGATAGGTGAGGGCCCTTTTGAACTGTGAGAAATGTGGGAGGGAGTTCTGGGGGTGGATGCATTTTATTGGCTGAGATTTAGATGCTGGCAGTGCTACATGGGAAATGGTCTCAGACACCTATATGTGTCTGAGCTCACCTGTGACCACCTGAAGGTTTGTTTCTATTTTGCATAGGGAGGGTGGGCCTTTTTGGGTGTGTCCACATGCTCCAGAGTCAAGTGGAACCAGGAAGAGAGCTGGATCCCACACCTACTGAACTCTGCGTTGGCAACTGGGACCCCCAACATTGAGATTTCTGGGGTTTAGGCTCACTAAAATCACCCTGTTCCCAGTAGCATATCTCTGGAGTAACACCCAACAAGAATCAACACCAAAAAAGTCCTAAGGAAAATAGTAAACAAACAAACCAAGAGGCAGTAGTCAAAAGACAAAATTCAATGACAAGCAGGCACCAAAATCTAGGTAGATATCAGCTGTCACACTAACAATGAAAGAAAAACTTATAAGCTTCCAGTATAATTCTGGGAAAAATGAGAGAATAAATTCCCATTAGTTGTCTTCTGCTCTTCACAACCCACACACATATACACTCACACATAAATATGTAAACATGAAATAAATATGGGTTTTTTTGTCACATGGTATATCTGGGTCACCCTAGCGGTCCTGGAACTAATTCTGTAGACCAGACTGGCCTTGAACTCAGAGATCTCTCTGCCTCTGCCTTTGGGGAGCTGAGATTAAAGGCAAGCACTACCACCACCCAGCTCTGAAATAAATACATTTTTAAGAAGAAAGGGAGCTAGAGAAACGGCCCAGTGTATAAGAGGACTGGCTGGACATACAGAAGACCTAAACTGAGTTCTTATCACCCATGTCATGAGGGATGCAGCTACTTCTAACATCAGTTCCAGGGCATCCAATGCCCTTTCCTGGCCTCTGCAACCACTGTGCACACACGCGCGCACACACACACACACACACACACACACACACACACACACAAACATACAAATACACACAATGAGTCTTTAAAGAAATGCTCAACATCCTTAATCATCAGAGAAATGCAACTCAAGACGACTCTGAGATTCCATCTCACACCTGTCAGAATGGCTAGGATCAAAAACTCAAATGACAGCACATGCTGGCGAGGGTGTGGAGAAAGGGGTACCCTACTCCATTGCTGGTGGGAGTGCAGGCTTGTGCAACCGCTATGGAGGTCAGTCTGTCGATATCTTAGAAAACTTGGAATAGCTCTGCCTCAGGACACAGCCATACCACTGATGGGTATACACCCAAATGCCTCTTCACGGAATCATAAGGAAGTTTCCTCATCTATGTTTATAGCAGCCTTATTTGTAATAGCTAGAAACTGGAAACAACCCAGATGTCCCTCAACTGAAGAATGGGTTAAAAAACTGTGGTACATCTACACAATGGAATATTATTCAGCTATCAGGAACAATGAAATTATGCAATTTGCAGCCAAATGGATGGAACTAGAAAAGCTCATCCTGAGTGAACTAACCCAGACTCAGAAGGACACATATGGCATCTATTCACTTATAGTAGGATTTTAGCTATATAGTAGAAGGTATCGATACTACAACTAACACACCAAAGGGAACTTGGACATAGACTTCTTATTTTTAATTTTTATTTATTTTTTATATATTAGTTATATTTTTTCTATTTTTTAGTCTTTTTTATCTATTGTATGCTTATTGGTTTGTTTGTTTAGTAGTTCTCTCTCCCAGGCAACGAGACACTTTTCACTGATGGTACTGCTTCATAGATCCCCAGTGAATGAAGAGGCTCTTGGCCCTCATACGACCTCTCAACTGAGATGAGGGACTGTTATATAAGGACACCCCACCCCAGAGAAATGGGATGGAAGGGTTAGGAGGTAAAGAAAAAAAAAATGAAATGTGATGTTTCGGCCTTTTACTACTAACTGTCATGAACTGTTTAGGATAATTAAGAAATGCAAACTAATGGTTATGCAAGCCAGTCATTCTGTTAGGTACTATGACAGCCTATTATAGTTACTTGCTAAGCTAATCAGAAATAAAGCTGCTAAGAGACAAGCAACATCTG
This sequence comes from Lophiomys imhausi, assembly GCA_907164525.1. NCBI lineage: Eukaryota > Metazoa > Chordata > Mammalia > Rodentia > Muridae > Lophiomys > Lophiomys imhausi. Next base: position 913,217 of record CAJQZJ010000153.1, on the reverse strand, counting down.
CTTACCCTAATATAAGAGATAGATAGGGCCTCTTCAAAAACCTCAAGAGATCTGCAGAATATGGCATTCAAAGATGTTTTCATAACTTTAGATTTTTTTATATCAAGACATATCAACTCCTGACAGCACCCCCTATTCTCCTCCAAGTAGAAGATGAGCATTGAAGAATCTCCAGTGGGAGATGATTGAATTAGTCGCAAGCCTATCTCTTGGTAGGAAAAGCCCCTTGCTCCAACTGTAGACAGAATGCTGTCCAAAAAGGACAAAACCTGGAAGCAGGTAAGTCGACAGCCTAGCTCTGCCAAGACAGGGTAGGTAAGTCCTTTATGACCCCTGCTCTATCAGAGAAATGTGGCCAAACGACTGAAGATCAATGCTGTAATGTATGGAGAGAAAATGGGAACTGTCCAGGCAGCCACTGGTATGTCATTTCTTAGTTTGGGAAGCTGCAGACCCTGTACTTCCTATAAAATCAGATATATTTATCCCTCTCAGGTCTCTGAGATGATTGAAGAACAGATAGCTAGAGTCTCATAATTAAATTTTGAGTTGTTTAGGAGTTAAGAGAGTATTATACATCTAAGAAGATACTTTTAAAATTGTGTTGCAATTAGTATGAATGTTGAGTCAGATAGAGAACTTTAAACTCATGGAGATGTTTAGATAGTAAAATGTTAAAGTCAGGTACCAAATACATATGGACTGGTCATTGGGAATGTACGTTAAGCCATATAACCCTCATAACTGTGGCCTAATTACCTCTGTTGTTCTGTATTGTATTTATTATTATAAGAGAAAGAGCCATTTGTTGGACTGAAAGGAGAAACTGTAGGGGGAAATAAGATATACCTTAAACTTAAAAGAAAAAAAAAAGGGAAGAGGATGGGGGGTTGAGGGTGGGAGGGTGGGACTGGAGGGGGAATAGGGAGGGGACTGCGATTGAGATGTAACTTGAAGAAATAAAAAATAAAGGAAAAAAAAAGAATGCAAACAAAAAAAAAAAAGGAAAAGTCATGTCTTCCCAGAAGTCTGGAAATAAATATAATACTGAACAACTATTTGTATATATAAACAATTAAACTATTAGATTTCATCAATCTACAAAATATTGACCCAAAGGAAAATATGAATACATATGTGCTTATTTTGTTTGGTGTTGCTTATATGTACATAAATTTAGAAAGGAACACTTACAAGTATGTCAACTCACAGGCTCACAAGCCACATGCAGCCCAGAGTAATTCTGAATGTAGACCAACACGGATCCATGAACTTATTTAAAACATTTTAAGGTTGGGGGGTTTTCAGGGAGTTCCAATTTCTTGTAACTCAATTTTTAGCTTTAGGGCATGAATTCTACAGATGACAACACTGTGTCATGATGTCAAAAAGTAAGACTGAAAAGTACTATTTGACAATTTCACCATTAGTACATTCAACTTTTTTCCTCCAGATCTCTCCCACATCAAAACATTTCAAATGCGACACATCATTTTAAAATAGGGTCTCTCAGGTGACTTTATATTCTCAATTTTATCTTCATTTCAAGAGACCAATGTGTGCATCCCACAATAATCAGGAGGCAAAGTTTGAAAATAACTGAAGAAAATAAATATTTGTTCTATCACACTATTCTGCTTGAACTCAGCTAATGGCAAGGGTAGCAAGGGAAAAGGGAAATGAGTGTATCCAAAGGTTTATTTACCCAGGATCAAATGAGTTCATGAGTTAGAGTTCTACAGCATTAGTTGAGACAAGGGTTCCCTCAATACCAGAAAGATTCCACTGCTACAAAGTCATTACACACCAATCACATCTTGAATTTTCTTTAAGTTGCATGTATTGCTTATTGGGAGACCATGCCATGGAGTGAGTGCAGAAGTCAAAGAACAATGTTGAGGAGCTAGTTCATGACTTTCAATGGGACAGAACTCAACTCATTAAGTATGACAGCAAGTATCTTTCATTGTATTTTATTTTATTCTATGTGCATTGGTGTGAGGGTCTCTGATGACCTGGAACTGAAGTTACAGACAGTTGTGATCTGCCATGTGTCTTCTGGGGATTAAAGCCAGGTCCTCTGGAAGAGTAACCAGTGTTCTTAACCACTGAGCCATCTCATCAGCCTGGCACTAAGTGTCCTTACCCACTGACCCACATCATCACTCCCACCCATTTTTCAGTTAGTTGGTTGGTTTAGTTTGGTTTGGTTTTGGTTTTTTGAGGCAAGGTTTTTTTGTGTAGTCCTGGAAGTCCTCGAACTGACTCTGTAGATTATGCTAGTTAATCTGTAAATTCAGACATTTGTGTTCCTCTGCCTCATAAGTGATGGGATTAAAGGTGTACACCATCAAGTCCAGCTCTGTGTGTGTTCATTGAGGTGGGAAGATCCACTCATATGCTCAGCACCATCTCATGGGTTCAAGTTCCAGACTAAATAAAAGGAAACAAGAACTGAACATCAGTGCTACCTCTCCACACAGCACAACCATATGCTTCCTGGGTGGCTGCCTGCAAAAGTTAGTGTGTTTACAATATGGAAAAACCACCATGTCTGCCTGAAAGTGAAACAACAGGAAAACATGCAAGGCATAGACAGAGATTATGGTGGTTCGTCTTGATTGGCAACCTAATGGGCATTAGAGTCATCATGGAAGTGAACCTCTCTGCATGTTGGTGAGGGAGTTTCTAGATTCTGCTAAGTGGGGTAGAAAGATGGTGTCTGCATCCCATGGGCTTGTATCCTGAACTGAGAGAGAGAGAGGAGGGGACAGAGACAGAGGTAGACAGGAAGAAGGGGGTACTTACAATAGCACAGAAAGCAAGGTGGGTATCAGCTATAGCTCAGGGGGTAAAGACATCTGTCTTCAAACATGACAACCTGAGTTCAATTCCCAGCATCCATATGATGGAATGAGAGAATTAATTCCCATTAGTTGTCTTCTGTTTTTTGAAGCCCACACACATATACACTCACACATAAATACATGAATATGAAATAAATATTTTTTGGCTTTTTGAGACATGGTTTCTCTGTGCCACCCTAGCTGTTCTGGAACTTACTCTGTAGAACAGGCTGGCCTCAAACTCAGAGAACTGTCTGCCTCTGCCCCTGGGTTAAAGGTATGAGCCACCACGAAGCTCAGAAATATATATATTTTTAAAGAACAAAAGGGAGCTAGGGAAATGGCTCAGCATATAACAGTGCTTGCTGGCCATACAAAAGACATAAATTGGGTTCATATCACCCATGTCAGACTCCACACAGCTAATTATACCACCAGTTCCAGGACATCCAATGTCCTTTTCTGGCCTCTGAAGCTTCTGCACACACACACACACACACACACACACACACACACACACACACACACACACAGTCTTTTAAAAAAAGGAAGAGTCATGTCTTCCCAGAAGTCTGGAAGTAAATATAATAGTGAACAACTATTTGTGTATATAAACAAACTATTAGATTTCATCAACCTAATAGAATATTCTCCAAAAATAGAAGAAAATATTGGGATTGGGATGTTTTAAGAATTTTATACATGAGTATTGTATTTACATCAGTTCCACCTTTTTCTTCTCCTCCCACTATCCCCTTTTTCCCACCTCTTCTTTATTTCATATATATATACACTTACAAGTATGTCATCTCACAAGACCACAAGCCACATGCAGCCCAGAGTAATTCTGAATACAGCCCAACACAGATCCATAAACTTATTTAAAACATTTTAAGGTTGGGTATTTTCAAGGAGTTCCAATTTCTTGTAAATCAATTTGTGTGTCTAGGGAATGAATTCTATAGATGACAACACTGAGTCACATTGTCAAAAAGTTAGACTTAAAAATACTATTTGAGGGAGATACAAGATGGCGCCGACCATAGAGCAGTGCATCTGAGTAGTAGGTGAATAAGATTAGTCACTGTGGAGTGAATGTGAGGTCCCCTAGCCTACAGTGAAACACAGACGGTGTCTGAATTCCCACAGCGAACATTGAGACTGGTCACCAGGTAAAACAGCCCATGCAGTTCCCAGGAACACAACCCTGAGATCAGCCAGCTCTGTCATCTGTCTGGAGAGGAGCTCTGGCTAGAGATCTAGCCCAGGAGCGCATCCAGCCCACGGCTCCAGCCACAGACCAGCGGCCCCGCCTGTCTGCCCGATATCCAGCCTGCACTCAAGCTGCACCACAAGAGCAAAGGTAAGTGAGATTACTTTTTTCCGGAGTTTCCAACATGGTGGCACAGTGTGCACTG